>JACEGR010008014.1:0-41898 GCA_014170235.1 Listronotus bonariensis
AAAACAAAAGCTGATGATGGTATTTTAAAATCGAAACGTTAAAATTATAATCCCAATGCGTCGATGCACTGCTTTCTTTAAAATGCACATTTTTTTATATTCAAATTGGGTAAAACCTATGTTTTGTATAGGTTAAAACAAATATGTAGTATATTAGTCTCATATACTTAGTTCTTACCACATGGGAAACTGATTTATTATTGATGGCATTGACTGAATGGTCTAAAACTTAAAGATAAAATCAGCAGATATATTAATGTTTATCAGTGGTATACGAGGTATCCAAAAAAGATATGAATTTTGTTTAATAGAAAAGTTCCGATATTTTTGACAATATTGAAAATTATCATAAAAATATTTAGAATTACAAATATTTTTTTAATATGCAAGACCGTTTGTTTACATTACTAAAAAATTTAATTTGTACTTTAGTAAATACTTATGTCAAAATGTAGTATCTTAGGGAAGCTAAGAAACTCATAAATCAACAAAAAGTCGTAGACACGCTTGTTATTGCACAAAAAAAAAATAAAGAAAAAGGTTTTTCTTGTAAATGAACAAGTTTGTATTTTTGGAGGTTATGTTTATTTTTTAAATTGTAAAAAATAAGGGTACTTTCCGCTTGAGCAAAATTCATATTTTTGAAAACCCCTCATATAATACCGAAAGAAATTATTATCTGTAAATTGCATTTCAGGCTTTAGACCATGCAGAACTCTTTTTTATAAAGAATAACTTTTTTTTATAAAATTAATAATACAAAAAAATTCATATAGTGCCAACTTAAGTACTGTATTTATTTTTAATTAGAGGTTTTAACGTGTAGTGTAAAACATTTAAATAATTATTGTTTATGTTACTTCAATCACATAGCTTGTTTTAATTTTATTAATTATTGCTTACTTATAGAATTGTTTATATTGCGTTTTTATTAAAGCTAGTAATTTATAAACACAGGTTTAAATAGTTTAGTTGGAATTCAGGACTTAACTTTAAAGCGACATTTTAAATCTAGTAAATGTAGAAATCCAGTTTCCGCTTATTACAGCACTTAAGTTTAAGGAAAAACTAAGGTTCTTAGAGGGATTTGGCTGCCATATGAAGTAAGGTTTTTTCTTTAACATACGAGCTCCAAAAGCAATCAAATGCTGATATTTTAACACATTTTAAAATGTAAAAAAAGTTAATAAAGAATTGTTAAAAAATGTTTAATAAAATATTTTAATAACTAAATTAAAGCTTTAAATCTTTTCTTAAGTAAACCGTAACAATAATTATGGGGTAATAAACTTATTAAATCAGACATATTTTAATATTTTTAAAAAAACTAATAAGTGTTGCTTAAATTTTCATACTATAATTTAACTTCTGCTTATAAAGGAGGCTTAAGGGTTTTTAAATTCTCGATAACAGTTAAGATTTTGTTGTTTAAGAGAAATTTTAAATAAATTAACTGTTTTTTTATTTTATCTGTACTATAATTTAAATTAAACATACTGCAGTGACGGACTGTGCGAACGCTTTCCTTTTTTGTCCGGCAATTTTACTACTATATTTTATATGCAATTTTTAAACATTCTGCCAAAAATCGTAAGGTTTACAGTCACGAAACCCGCCTAGTCCGAAACCCGAAACATGTGTTTGAGCCTTATGGTTGCATGACTGTAACCCTTGCTATTTTTGTCACAATGTTTAAAAATTGCATGAAAAACATTGTGTTAAACTTGCCCGACAAAAAGTGACGTGTTCGCCCAGTCCGACACCCAGGAGGTTAAAATTGACAGTCTAGGATAAAGAGCCGCCTTCATATATGGCGGTATGAATATTTGTAAAAGCCTCGTCAAAAAGAACCCCCTTAAAAGGTTTTAAATGGGTACTTATCGTAAAGTCTATTTCATTACTGGCTCAGGCACTATAAGTTAAAAAAGTTTTTATTATGCAAAACGCGTTTTACTGACTTCTGTCACAAATAAAAATTAACAAAGGCTTTTACGGATATATTTATAAACAAATAAACATAATTTATCTATAGTGTTCTCTGTTCTCTATGCTTGTTGCTACTTGTGGTTCAAATAATTTTTTGACAAGAATCAAAGTTCTAATAAAATGTAAGTAACTTTACGACTTTCAAAGTAGTGTAGTTCAGAGAAAAGTAGTTTAAACGAGAACCGAATGCCAAATACTTAGTCCTAAATTACACTGAAGTTGCCAAAAGGTTTTTTCACAAAAAGTGTGCAATACTCAAAACTATTTTTGTATGCCAAAAAGACCATACCTAACGGGAAAGGCTTTTAATATATAAATCTAAACTTGTAATAAATGATTTAAATAATAGGTTGACGCGTGGTTCTCGCTATAAAGCATTTCCTTTTTTTGCATTCCCCTGTGATTTCGAACTGGGAGGTATTTACTAACGGATAAAGCGTTATTAAGGCGACACCTTTTTAGACTAGGAGATAGGGATAACAATTTATAAAAAATATTACATGCAATGTTTTTGCGAAATAATGTTCAAAATAAAATGCTTATTATAAAAGACATGATGCCACCTTGTATTTTGGTCAAAAAATTTTAAACCTAAATTGTTTAAGCAAATACCTTAAGGTGTCGCGGCTAAGGTAGTTGTCGTGGTAACCTTGGAATACTATAGCCGATCTGGGTGATGTTTATATAGAGACCATTACCTACAGGAAAAGTTTAAAATTTTCAAGCAATAAAAAACTAGAAAATACACTTTTTTATGAAATAAAAAATTATCTAGTAATTCAAATTGTTCAATCGCCTACTCTACAATTGGTACAAAAGTTCAAAGATTCCATAAAAAAAAACATATTGTAACTTTTCATATTGTCATACATAATTTAAATGGTAAAGTAAGGCCTAATTGCTTATTTTTAATTGATTAAAATGATTATAACTTGATAAATCATATTTTGTCGAAAACATGTAAGAAGTCATTTTTGATTGCAAAATATTAAATATAATTTTATTTTATGCAAAAAAAAAATGTTAATTGTTACTAAACTGCGGTTTAAAAATGTTTGACCAAGACACAAGCTGGTGTCAGGTATCGTTGTAATCAGCATTTTATAATGAACAAGATTCCGCAAAAAAATCAATGGACATTTTTTTTAATACATTGGCTCCTATATCTGCTAGTCTATATAACTACAAGAAAAAAAAACGTTGGTGTTTCTTCAACAAATACGTATTTTTTGAAAATGTAGACAGGAAAAGATTACATCTTTAAAGTCATATTAATAAAAAGTATGGTAGTAGGCGAGAGAAAAAAATATCATTAAATACGCATTAGCGTTTAAAGCTAACATACATTTGTGTCTGTGTTGCAACGGCAGCTGATAATTATTATGTTAGTGAGATTTTTTTTGCTACTTGACATGATAAAATGTTTGAAAAGGATAAAACAATATGTTACGGGTTCTTTTAGCAATTCTTAGGCAACATAATAAATAATTCATAAAATGTATATTTTACAAATTTCCATAATCGTTTATAATTTTTCCTAATAACGATTGTATTAAAAGTTTAAAACCTTAAAACCCGGTAAGGATCTTAAGGTCGTGAGTTAAGTCCTACAATAGGTATTGGAACCTAGATATACAGGCTGTTATAAAATAATATACAATTTTTAATTTCTATATTACTGAATTGTTTTTCAAATGTTTTTAGTAATATAACAGACAGATAATTTCTTTTTAAAATGTCTTTAAGATACAAATTAAAGAACATCAAGTATTGCCAATGTTTTAGTTAAGGAGGCTGTAAAAACCTAAAAAAACTTATTTACTTTTAAAAACAGTGACCTATTTATTTTTTCATAAATCACTTACCTACATTTCACAATTTTCATTTTAATTGTAGGTGACGAAAAATAATTTAATTTTTTTAAACATTTACACCAAAATCCCTTTCTTATAATAATGTGAAACATAATAATAATTTTCAAAATGACGAACACACAAAATTTATTTAGGAGATTGAAATCACAGAATTTATAAATAAATAATCTATAAAGAAATAACATTAAAGATGGGCGTTTCTTTTTAAAATGTTTAAAAAAAAGTTTTGAATTTCAACTAATTACATTTAAAACCAAAATAACAAAATTTAAGTAATTTATTAAATAAAACAAAATGTACTACTGCATGTAAAAATAAAATGTTTTTTATATATATATATTTTTTTAATTTTTACAACCAAATAAGCAAAAATATTTTTTAAATCAGAAATATTAAAGAAACTCTTTTTTAAGCTTAAAACGTCATTCTGAAAATAAAAATCCTGTGTTATATATCATAAAAAGAGAATTAAATAGAGAATATAGTCGCTATCATAGGTACTCTGCATAGGTTATACGCTACACTGCGACAAAAATTAAAAGTAAGTTAACTTTACGTTAAAGCTCATCCACAAACTTTTTACAGTGCGGCGGATAACCTGCGCAGAGTACCGAGGATGGCAACCCAATTTTCGAGTGAATAAACGTGGAGTGGCCAGAATTGAGCTACCGATTTGGTAATATATTTTTATTACTTCCCACCTATCGAGAGAAGTCAGACGCTGCATCCATCATAAAACTGCACCCTATACTTAATATAGTAACACCAAGAAATAAAAAATATATAGACTAGAAACAGAGAAATCTCTATTTAAAATACTATCACTCTTACTTAAAGACCCTTTACTTTAATACCATATGCTATTAACCGACTTTTCTTTTTATTATTATTATTTTGAACTTTTTAGTAAGTTTTATTAACTTTATTAAAGTCGGTTATTTTTTTAATGTTAATTTTCTGAATATTTTGTAATTAATGTAGTCTCATACTAGATTTTGGTGAACCGGTTTTATAATTTAATTTGTTTTATAATTTTCTCTTTGTAACTAAGCAATAAATCACGTGTTATTTTAAATTTAAACCAGTCATGCAAATCAATATACGGAAGTTTATTTTATTAAAAATTTTAACTGCAGTTTTAAATAAATTTATAGATTGAATTTTTGCATATAAAATAAAAATTTAAATGCAATTTAAAACTTTATTTTATTTGTGAATAAGCATTAAAACTAATACTAAAATTTGTAATTTTTATATTCTACTTTTATTATCGTAATAAACGAAATCATAATACTACTAAAGTGCTTTTTGTTGTGTCGTATACATTTAAATTTAAAAAGTTTTAAATAAGTACTTTTAAAACATGGTTTAACATATAAAATAATTAAAAAGCCTAAAAATTGCAATTTTTATATACCGGCATATCAACAAATCTATTAAACACGGTATAACTTCTAGGGTATATTAAAATAAGGCTAAGTTAGTATGGGTGGTTTTTTTTAATCTTTGGACAATCCACGAAGGCTGAAAGCCTAAATACTAACGTACCGTGGGTATCTTCAGCAAGGCAAAAGGGAGTTTGTGAGCTTAGGACCTAAATATTTAAACATTTGGGTGGGAACCTCTGCGGGCAGCAGGTTCCACATTAATAATAAGAGAGAAAAGTTCGGGTCCTATCCAGTTGGACCAGATAGGGATGCACGAGTTTCTCTGTTCGGAGCTGCAAGTGTGGGAATTATACTGGGTTATTCCTTAAAACAAAATCCCTTAAATAACCTATAAAAAGCGATAGATCCCCTACAGCTCGAAGATGGGCTGGAGAAGGAAGCCTCTTTGTAAGCAAATGATCGTAACAGGAGTAATAAGGCGAACAGCTCTTCTTTGAATGAAATCAAAAATGCTTTATGCTGTGGGTGACGCTATTTCCCGGTCATGAAAACAATATTCCACAGTGGGCCGGATTTGGGATACATATGTAGTATATAAATTAAAACGTGAAAAAACTTTTTGCTCGAAAGAGAAATCCAAGCTTTCTTGAATCTTTCGTGGCTATAGATATATTGTGTTGATACCAGTTGAGGTCACTCGCATATATGACACGCACAAGATTTTAAGGGTCTTTGCTCTGCTGAACTTGGCCGCTTATAAGTATGGATTAAATTTAATGGAGCACGATTGTGTTTTGGATGCACTAAATTGGACGAGATTTTTGGCGCTTTAATCCAATATAAGATTAAGATCCTGGAAAAAAATATCTGCATCGCCCTGCGTTTGCTTATTAGGTCTGACTTAGAGATTGATTGAGGAACCTGAAAACTGGAGTGTAGAGTTCTATCGTCAAAACTTTAAATGGAATTTGTTGTGGAAAAGAGAATGCCATTGATGTCAAGAAGAAATAAATTTAGTACTAGTACGGAGCCCTGAGTCATCCCAGCATTAATTTGGTAAAAACTTGAAGAGTAATCATGCACAATAAATAATATACATTGATCAGAAAGAAAACTAGTAAGTCATAAAAAGAGTTTAGCTGGAAGACCATAGAAGCAAAGTTTATTGAGAAACGCGTCATGCAACAGCTGATCGAAAGCTTTGGCAACGATATAAAATTCACCTAAAAATTTACGAGATTTTTTCTATTTGTGTAAAATCCATATATTGACTCTCATGCAACATTTTGTATTTTTTTAAATACTTAAGGATTTGCTAATTATCAATTTTTTTCATTACTTTACATAGAGCTAAAAAAGTGGAAATTGGTCTATAAGAGTTTTAGACCATGCGTGGTGGCATGTGCATTTCCCTCAGAATGTGCAGTAACATATGCTTGATAGAGTTTGGGGTTGGAGGTAGAAACAATTTAAGTGGTTTAAAGTATAATTATGTACCCTAGGAAAGTAGGTAGGCTTTAAATAAGGTTAGTAATAGAGTTACTGACTGCAACGGCTGCTCTGTCTTATAGGTCAGTTTTTGAAAAAGCTAGTCATTATTATGGACATTAGAATCGCCAAGAATGATTATTTTGGCTGATGGAAACTGGGAAATAATACTATCGATCTTTGTGAAAAGAAAGTCAAAGAATTCGACATAGGAATTATTCGATAGGGACATATACAAACAGAAAATAAATTTGGTAGAAAACCTAAGGATTAGTTTGAGCCAAAAATATCGGCCTTACCCGATTCAAGATTAGAAACTCGAGCACAAGTCAGATCGTTGCGAACGTAAACACATACGACACCATGTGGGCGAAAAGACGAAGTAAGTTCGTAGTCTGGGGACAGAAGGTGGCTGGTTGAAGATTTAGAACTTATTTAAGTTTTCGTTAAAAACAGTATGTAGGGCTTAGATGACTAAAGGTAGTGTTAAACGGAGTTTATATTTTGTGTTCAGCCCACATATATTTGCAAAAGAAATTAAACTTCTCATTGAAGCACCCCGCGTCCGAAGATCCGCATGGAGAAATACTTTACCTTCGCAACATTTTACTTCCGGAGTGTGCCGTCATCATTTTTACATAATTGGGTTTTAAAAGGAAAAAAAAAGAATAAGAAGGAAAAAAGAAAAACTGACTCACTCACCCAGAACCCGAAACGTTCGTTAAGACTTCACGGGTCCTTTAAAGAGTGCGTGAAGTGATACCTTTTAGGCAGGGAAAGCTCATCTACCACCTGCCAAACCATATGTAACAAAAATGGGTAAAAAGACTTTTAAAATGCAAACACATATTCAGGGATTTTTTGGTTTTAAAAACACAATGTATTTGGATTTTTCCTTGGATTTGTTTTTTTATTCATAAATTAGTACATAATGTTTAAACCTGTACTATATTTTAACATTAGTTTCTTCTTTAAATAATTAAAAAATTAAGTTTACTTTATTGAAAAGCAATCTTACTAAAAGAAGTCTACTTTTGTCCCAAGACTACATTACTTACACCAAATGTATTTTTAATGAGGGATTTATTTAGAGGTACATTTTCTAGTAGGTATTTTTGAATAGATGAGAGGGTTTAAATTTCAAACTGTGATGGTATTTGTGTTCAGTACTGTTTGGCAATTTATCCTGGAAAGACTTAGCCCCCGGCACAACGTCTAAAACTTGTTCAACTGTATTATGAAAATCATCATTCTCCGAGAAATGTGTGTCATGCGCTTTGGACAACTTATGGTCCACGCATAATCGGCGTACTGAGCCGACTGACTATTTCCTGTACCATCACAAAAATTAAATTCCAATGTTTTATTATTGGACAGTTTTTAAACGAATGAGCCACATCCAGCACGTAGTGCAGAAAATTTAGCGGCAGTAGCTGCGACTGTACGTGAGGATTCTGACGAATTAATTTGTCGCTCGAAAATTGAAGCTTAAGAACAGACCATGTTAGGCGTAGTTAAGGCCAATATTTGAAAGCCATTATCTTTAAAAAATAAATGTAAGAAATAGTTCTTCCGTATGATAATAAATATTACCTAATAACGTTACTTTTTTATTTTTTTTTTAAAGTACCTCGAAATGAATCACCCATTACCTTTGTTTTTATTTTAAATTGGTAGAATTATTAGGTTGAATATGCGGCTTAATTCCAGTACCAGGAGTAGACATACCAAATTGCGCTATACGGAGCCTCAGATCCAGTGATGATTCCATGACAGTCTTCACTGCTGACAGCTCAACAAATTTAGAAATATTAATCAGAACTAATTATAGTTCATACAGAACATTTGGTATCAATCCTAGCAAGGAGTAGTCAATCTTGTTTCCTCCAGGATCTGGTGAATATACGAGCTGGTACCATGATAAGAATTTCATAGGGCAATGCGGAGTCGAAACGTCATCCTTAAAACCTGAAGGTAATAATGCCCAAGATGATTTCAATTCAAACGCATCTGAACTTGATGAGAACTTATGTTATTAATGCCATGGAAGCAATCTCTGGAATTGCAATAGGTACCAATAATGTGAGAAGGTTATGGAGATTCAAACCGAAGACGGTAGAAGAATATCAAGAAATATCTAAAGAAGCCAGATTCTTGTCAGATGAAGGGAGCAATCCGTGGGTGATAGAAAACTTATCATTAGACGAGGCAACTCTCAAATTTAAGAAAATAAAAAGCACTAAAGAAAACGAATACTTCTACAAGATAATGAATCCAGAAAACCCATTTACAGAAGCGCCTGAGGATGACGCCATTATTTTATAGGGACATTGGCACTATAGTAAGCTCTGTACGAAAAACACCGAGAAACGCCTTCTGCTTTATACGTAAATCTAACCAAACTCAAAAGGATAAGATGTTCAAACAAGGAATTGAGTTTAAGCAGGCAAATCAAGAAGCTTTTTCCATCCTCACATCTATTGATCCTTCTTTCATTCTATCAGTACCTAGCAACAAAGCACCACTGAATGTTAACTTGGCTTTAAATCTGAGTTTGTTTAAAGATACCACCGATTTAACCCCTGCCGATAGTTTACTACTTGATATTGCCATACAACGATTGCTTCATCCATTGGACCATTCTGAGGAGGAGGAAGAAGAAAGAGCTTATGAGTGGGCAACTGAATAATTGTTCTTGAGTTTCATTAAATACCTATAAAGTAACCATCTTGTTTTTGCCGTTTTTATTTCTATACATTTGTTTTAATACCTTTTATTATTATTCAATACACATATACTTTGCTCGTAAGGAAAAATCACACTTTTGCAAAACTTTGTAGATGACTGTTACAATGTATTATGTAAAAATGAATTTTAGATAATAATATGCTAACCTGTTTATTTAAATGTAAAAAAAAACACTTATAATTATGAATAAATACGTTCTTGAAAAAGGGAAAGGAATCAAAATACTGAAAAATTATGAAATCATAGATTCATCTATCGATGACTTAAAAGATTTCCCAAAAGATGGAACTACTGGTAATTATCATGCCAATACAGTCGAATTGTTCACTACCAATTTCCTGAATAAGTACTATCAGCATATCATCTCAACTGCTCGAGAAGTAATCAGTTGGGCCGCTTCCACGAATCTAGAGGTTTTGAGTAAAGGAAGACAAACATAGTATCCAGAAATAAAAAAAAGTACAACGTGTGCAAAAGCATTTAACAGTTTCGTTCAACTCATCAAAAACAATTTAAACAAAGATCCTACAACATTGATTAGAGGATTCATCCTATGGTACCAAATGTATTCGCTTCCTATTCTGCATGTCAAAACCAAAAGAAACGAGATAAGGGACTTATACGTATATGACAAGGATATAAAACAACGAATAAAAAAGAGCACCACTATTCCTTTTTTCCGGAAGATAACAATACGTGACAAAGGAGAAATAATAAAATTATTAGATAATTATGCACGCAGTTTTTGCAGCTACATCAAACGCGCAGAGAGAGCAAAAGACAAAAGATGGGTCATAGCTTCAGGTTCAATTGTGATGAGGATGCACTTAAAAATGCAGCCTCAACAACCGTCGGCTTAATTCCAGTACCAGGAGTAGACATACCAAATTGCGCTATACGGAGCCTCAGATCCAGTGATGATTCCATGACAGTCTTCACTGCTGACAGCTCAACAAATTTAGAAATATTAATCAGAACTAATTATAGTTCATACAGAACATTTGGTATCAATCCTAGCAAGGAGTAGTCAATCTTGTTTCCTCCAGGATCTGGTGAATATACGAGCTGGTACCATGATAAGAATTTCATAGGGCAATGCGGAGTCGAAACGTCATCCTTAAAACCTGAAGGTAATAATGCCCAAGATGATTTCAATTCAAACGCATCTGAACTTGATGAGAACTTATGTTATTAATGCCATGGAAGCAATCTCTGGAATTGCAATAGGTACCAATAATGTGAGAAGGTTATGGAGATTCAAACCGAAGACGGTAGAAGAATATCAAGAAATATCTAAAGAAGCCAGATTCTTGTCAGATGAAGGGAGCAATCCGTGGGTGATAGAAAACTTATCATTAGACGAGGCAACTCTCAAATTTAAGAAAATAAAAAGCACTAAAGAAAACGAATACTTCTACAAGATAATGAATCCAGAAAACCCATTTACAGAAGCGCCTGAGGATGACGCCATTATTTTATAGGGACATTGGCACTATAGTAAGCTCTGTACGAAAAACACCGAGAAACGCCTTCTGCTTTATACGTAAATCTAACCAAACTCAAAAGGATAAGATGTTCAAACAAGGAATTGAGTTTAAGCAGGCAAATCAAGAAGCTTTTTCCATCCTCACATCTATTGATCCTTCTTTCATTCTATCAGTACCTAGCAACAAAGCACCACTGAATGTTAACTTGGCTTTAAATCTGAGTTTGTTTAAAGATACCACCGATTTAACCCCTGCCGATAGTTTACTACTTGATATTGCCATACAACGATTGCTTCATCCATTGGACCATTCTGAGGAGGAGGAAGAAGAAAGAGCTTATGAGTGGGCAACTGAATAATTGTTCTTGAGTTTCATTAAATACCTATAAAGTAACCATCTTGTTTTTGCCGTTTTTATTTCTATACATTTGTTTTAATACCTTTTATTATTATTCAATACACATATACTTTGCTCGTAAGGAAAAATCACACTTTTGCAAAACTTTGTAGATGACTGTTACAATGTATTATGTAAAAATGAATTTTAGATAATAATATGCTAACCTGTTTATTTAAATGTAAAAAAAAAACACTTATAATTATGAATAAATACGTTCTTGAAAAAGGGAAAGGAATCAAAATACTGAAAAATTATGAAATCATAGATTCATCTATCGATGACTTAAAAGATTTCCCAAAAGATGGAACTACTGGTAATTATCATGCCAATACAGTCGAATTGTTCACTACCAATTTCCTGAATAAGTACTATCAGCATATCATCTCAACTGCTCGAGAAGTAATCAGTTGGGCCGCTTCCACGAATCTAGAGGTTTTGAGTAAAGGAAGACAAACATAGTATCCAGAAATAAAAAAAAGTACAACGTGTGCAAAAGCATTTAACAGTTTCGTTCAACTCATCAAAAACAATTTAAACAAAGATCCTACAACATTGATTAGAGGATTCATCCTATGGTACCAAATGTATTCGCTTCCTATTCTGCATGTCAAAACCAAAAGAAACGAGATAAGGGACTTATACGTATATGACAAGGATATAAAACAACGAATAAAAAAGAGCACCACTATTCCTTTTTTCCGGAAGATAACAATACGTGACAAAGGAGAAATAATAAAATTATTAGATAATTATGCACGCAGTTTTTGCAGCTACATCAAACGCGCAGAGAGAGGCAAAGACAAAAGATGGGTCATAGCTTCAGGTTCAATTGTGATGAGGATGCACTTAAAAATAGTTATAGCAGGCAAATCAAGAAGCTTTTTCCATCCTCATATCTATTTATCCTTCTTTCATTCAATCAGTTCCTAGCAACAAAGCACCACTGAATGTTTACTTTGCTTCAAATCTGAGTTTGTTGAAAGATACCACCGATTTAACCACTGCCGATAGTTCACCAGTTGATAATTCCATACAACGATTCCTTCATCCATTGGAACATCATGAGGAGGAGGACGAAGAAAGAGCTTATGAGTGGGCAACTGAATAATTGTTCTTGAGTTTCATTAAATACCTATAAAGTAAAACCATCTTGTTTTTGCCATTTTTAATTCTATACATTTTTTTGAATACCTTTTATTATTATTGAATACACAGATACTTTGCTCGTTAGCAAAAATCACATTTTTGCAAAACTTTGTAGACTGTTACAATGTATTATGTAATTGCTTTTAAGGTTTTGGACCATGCAAAATTTCTTTAAAAGAAAAATTACTAACAATTTTTTTATATGCCTCTAACTTACGTAGATACACTGTTTAATAGGTAAAGAAAATCCCATATTCTATTTTAATACATAATAATGTAATTTAGTAGAAAGGGTTTTTTTATAATACGGGTGTACAGAAAAATTATGATTTTATAAATCCAAAAAATATTTCTTGGCTTTTATTAGGTATTAAATTAAAAATAAAGATATATTATCGCACAAAATAAATTATATTAAAGTCACTTCGCAATTGCCGCGAATACGCCCGAGGATATTCGACAACGGTTCTTCCTTGCATCTCGTCCTCGCTGCAAACTGAAGGGATTTATTCAAGCGGCGTGTGAACCAAGTGGATCAATTAAACGGACGGCGCTTAACAAAGAAAGCTACACACCCTAAATTTGAAGGCTAGGTCGGCAGCAGTTTAATGTTAACAATTTAATGTATTGCGGAATTGTAAAACTACTACTAGTAATACAATGAGTTATTTGTACGGTGATGTTATGGTATTGTAAGGCATAGCGCGCACTTAAGTGACAAGCATGTGACGTGGCGTTAAGGTGGTAAGCTAGTGGCAGGTGAAATCATTAGAGCCCTAGCAAATTAAAAAATTTTGGAGACTAGTGGTAACCAACTGACGCCACACACTTGCCAACAAATATCTGTCCACCGCTACTCTACTTTCACGATAGCTTCCGCATTTATTTACGCAGCTTTTAGAGATTTCATCGGCTACTAGCTCACACCCTCGCCGCCACGTCATCTTCTTGTAAATTCAGTGCGCGCCTTTCTTTTCGTAGAACTAAAGAAAAATGAGTTGACAATATACAGGGTGTTACATAATGTTGTTAGGAAAATTTAACGGCACATTGTACATTAGTCAAAGAAATATTCATAAAAACATGGGTCCGCAAGTGTTTAAAAAACTCAATGCTTTCAAAAATATTTTATTTTAGTAAAAATATTAGACCTTTTTTCCGTAAACTTATCAAAATACAAAAAAAGGTATATTAAAGCTGTTTTTTTATTATTAAAAAAAACACAATAATTTTACATACTTTTATACAGTCAGTGGCGTACCGTCAGTTGCCGCTCAAGACGCCACTCGCTTTATTTAGATAATAATAGATTCAACCACATTTTCTAGGAAACCATTCGGTATATGTTAATTGACATAATAATATTATTTTTGCAATTTTTAATAACCCTTTTTTACTATCTAATTTTACATTTTTTCCAATTCTTCAAAACGTAGTTGTTTTTTTTTAATTCGGATACTAATGTCATTTACCAATTTATCTAATGAACATTTAAGACAAAATTATTATTGTGTTTAATAAAATATTGTGAACACCCTGTATACGAAGGTATGTACGTTTTTAAAATATCAATATTTATTTAGTTATTTTTGTATAAAACAAAAAAGCATCCTAAATTAAAGCAAATAGTATTAAGTTAAATATCAATTTCTAGGTCCTAAAATAAATCGACAGGGTCAACAGTGTTTAGAAGTGTAAACAATTAAGTTAAAGTTTGTATATACATACATAGACACAAATTTTCCCAATAAAGAAAATAAAAAAAACTAAAAGAATTAAGTAGTAGAAGTAAAGTTAGGTAAAAGTTCTAGTTAAGCTGGTACCGGCTACCCCGAGGGCGGGGTATACCCGCACTAAATTATGTTAGTTGCTGTAGTTCCATAGTCCGCCGGTCTTTTGGTCCCAGAAAATAGTTTCATATGGTATATTAGTCCCAGAAAATAGTTTCATATGGTATATTAGTCCCAGTAAAAGTTTACGTCACAATATAAAAAATCAATTATGTTTTATTTTAACAACTAAATTTTAAAGAACAAAATTTAAACACTTCATTTTTAACGATTCCTCTGAGAAAATATTAAAAGTTTGCAATTGTAAAAACAAAAAGTTCTGGATCTGCTAAACTAATATTTTTCTTGGTAAAAAACGTACTTTAAAATAATTTCGTTGGTAAAGTATCCTATGAAAACTTTTAGTTTTAATATCTTTTTATGCTCGTTTTACGTGTCGACAGAAATAATAGTGGTATATGTGCCAACAAAACCGTATTGTTTAAAGCAATGTTGCATTTTGTTAATACGAAATAAAGAAAAAGTAGTAGCAGCAAAACGTATCCCTTTTAACAGCAATTAATTACATTTTATGTATTATTAAAAAAGTAAAGTTATTTAGAATCAAAATTTATGCTTAAATACCAAGTAATGTCCTCTATTCCAATTTATATTATTTTTTTTTAAATAACGTTTTTTTTCCTTCATAAGAAGTAAGAACAAACATTTTGGTATGGCAACTGTGAAATTTTTATGAGCACAATATTATTTACATAATATTCGTCTTATTAAAAAAAAAAGCATATTTGGAACATTCTAAAGTACTGTTAAATATTTTTGCTTGGGCATAGCTTAAAATGTGATTTTTTTTGTCCAGTATTTTACTATTACGACAGTTTTTAGTTTTTTTTAACTACCCTGTATAATAAATGTGTTTTATTAACTTTACTGGTAAGAGTCTGGACACTTTAACCACATTTGTTAACAAAAAACTGTGTGCCTATAAGTTTTATTAAACTTTATTACTTTTTTAATAAAGAAACTAGGGGTAAAACTTTTTTTTTTTTGAAATTTTTGTCATATCTAGTTTCATGAAGGAGATACATAATAAAAACCATTTTTTGCCGGTTCATTTATTGCGCATTTTTATTTATTTCAGAAAATTTAACTTAAACTCTAAGGCAAAACAATGTTGCAAAAACAATTTTTTAACAGTAAGTACGACTATATTCTTATAAAAATTTACAGAAACTGGTGACCACCTCCAATTCTTCAAATATTTAAATATTTGTAAACGAAGCAACATCTGAAAAATAAAAATAAAAAAAAAACAGAATACTATTTACTTTATTAACATCCAATAAATATTAATAACACTCAATCTAAAATAGTGGCTTTTTTGTTAATAAATCTAGTTAAGGTATCGTCGCCCCCTTACACTTCAAATACACATACAGTGCATTCAAAAGTCAGGACCCCCTCCTAACTTTTGAATTATTTGGTAATTTTTCACACAAATTTGAGAATTTTATAAAACAACATAAATCACATTTTAGACAAGAAATGACAGATATAAGTGTCAAACTTATATACTATGACAGCTGGGCGCCATTTTGAAAAAAAAATTACATGGGAAGGAGGGTCTTGTGGCACATTATTTTAAAGCTCATGACAAGTTCTTTATAACCTGAGAATATTAAGTGAATACCTTAACCTCCGAAAAAATGGCGGTATTTTAAAAATTACCTAAATACACGATTTGGATGATCATATCTTTAAAACTAATAAAGTTAGATATACCTAATTTGGTATTTTCTTAAAGGTCGTTAGATATCTTTTTAATGGTAATATAATATACGGGGTGCGCAATTAAAAAGATTATACTTTTTAGATTGGTACCAATCTAACAAAACTAACTCCAACAAAATCTTAACTTAAAAAAGACCCATAATCCTCTGTCAATCAAATAACCATTACCCGTTCTGATAAAAGATCCAATACGTTTCAGCTCGGTTGCAAATTAGCCAGTTAAAATTATTTAAACCTTTATTTTTGTGTCTATAATAAAATGGTCACTTGTGTTTTTTTTTTAAATATATTTTTAACACGGAAAATCAATTCTAATGTAAGTCTCTTTTTGCTTATTTGATAGTTTTCTTTGGTGCTTTACGTTTTTTAACGTGTTTTAATACCTAAACTGTAATGTATAATTTATTGTCATAACCGTTTAAAAATTTTTAAATTTTAAATTCTTTAATTTTAACATCTTAGTTATAAATACAACCATTAGGTTGAGAACTATTCTAAAATTATTTTGTTTTTTGTAAAAAAAGTTTTTGTTTTCCTTTTTTTTTTGTATTTAAACAAAAATAATATATTTTATATTTTATACCTAATGTTATAAATAAAAATAATGTCGTTTTAGTGCCCTGAAGAAAGAAATAAATTTTCCGAAACGTCGGCTAGGTAGAAAACGTATTTTCTTTAAATCTTGAGCCGCCACCCATCAACTTGAACTATAAATTCTATTAAGGCTGTCATTCATTGTAAAATTATACTTTTTGCTCTACCCTGTATAGTATTAACAATATTACCAATAATTAAATTCTTAAAAAAGCTTTAAGAAAATACCACATTAAGTGTATCTAACTTTATTAGATTTGGAAATACAGCCATCTAAATGAGATATTCATGTAATTTTTAAAGTACCGCTATTTTGTAGCAAGTAAAGGTATTTACTTCATATTCTGGGGTTATAAAGTACTCGTGAGGAGCTTGCCACAAGACCCTTCATTCATTTATTTTTTTAAATGGCACCCAGCAGTCACTTTGAAATTTATAACTGGTATTTACTGCCTTATATTTGGTTTATGTTGTCTCACCACAGTCCTGGGGGTCCTGAATTCAGACAAGCACTGTATAGACATTTTAATTAATTTCTTTGTCTTGTTAGTTTCTTCTTATTACTTTTGGCAAAACTACTAAATTGTGTAAAAAATCAGTTAAGATACAAAACAAAAACAGTATTTTTACATCAAACATTACATTTGCTTTAACAATCAAAATAACAAGTCTAACAAGAAACAAATAATAATAAATGCACCTAGATGTGAACATCTGTATGTACACAAAGATGGTTTATTATAAAAAAATCATATTACAAGAAATAACTTTTTTATTTAGAATATACAAACTAAGTTTAAAAGATTCTTTGGATAAAGTATCCTAAAAAATCTTTCTCTTATTATTGGCTTTTCTTTTAAGACCCTGTATACTTCTAATTTAACCACCTTTTGTTAGGATACTTTTTTAATGAGCTTTATTGTAAAATATATTTATGGGTTTTTAAAAGTGTTTTTAAGTCATTCCTAATAATCGACTGACTAAAGTGATTCTTTAACATTGTTCAACCAATTTTTACTTTTTTAAATTTATAGCACCTTTTGAAAAAACAAATTGGAGTACTATAGCGGGATAAGGGTAGACTAATAAAAAAAACTTTTGTTTTTATCCTAACGTTTTTTGGCTGGACTGCCACTCTATCAAAAGCCAATACTCTTGATTATCTCTTAAGATATACAGAGTACGACAAAAAGTATGATTTTTTTGTAATGGAACACCTTACATATTAAATAACCAATTAAAAGATCTTCTAAAACCTTTAAAAAATAGTACATTTCCTATAACTTTTTCAATTAGTTTTCGAAATATGGCTATGCAAATCTGAACAATAATTTTGAATTCCCCTTAGAACCGTAATAAACTTACATCCCACAAACTTCTTTTTATTTTTTCGCGTATAAAAGAAATAAAAACACAATTTTGTTACAATATTTCTTAAGTATTTGTATCTTTAATTAAAATTCTTTTTTCTTTTAAGATATACAGGGTATGACAAAAAGTATGTTTTTACAATATTGAATCACCATATAAAAGATAATTTTAAGAGCGTAAAAATAATACCATATTTATTGGGTGTATCTTTAATGATTTTGGAAATATGGCCTTAAAAGAAATATTGGGCAATTATTGCCATAATATAACCTACCTACATAATTAAAATTTACACTTATTCTTTAGATTTGGATGACCATATTTCTAAAACTAATGAAGATTGATATATCAAATGTAGTACTTTTTAAAGCTCTTTTACTAATGTTTTTATTGGTGATAAAATATACAGGGTGTTCCATTAAAAAAAAATACTTTTTGTCTCACCCTTTATATCTTAGGAGATATTTAAAATCTAATTATTGATTAATGAACTACAAAATTAACCCAACAAACTAACAAAATTATTTATTTTGTACAATAAAAAATAAAAAAGTTTAGTAGTAGGGGTGTAAATTTATAACTTAACCCGGTACACCGATTACTTAAATTAATTAAACTATCAAGGTAGTAAATATAACGTTAAAAATGTTTGAATTTGTCATGTGGTTGTCATGTAGGTGATGGTTCATCTTTTTAAATTTTATTTTATTATGTATTAGGTGTATTTAGGATAATATAAAAGAAGGTATTTTAATCCTGCAATGCATAATTGAAAATGTGTAAAATGATACAGAAAATCACGAGTGTGTCAGACACACTAGCCGGCAAATGAAGTATTTTCATGCCAACTTCTTTAATAATTAAAATTACCTTTTAACAAATGAGCGTAAAAAAATATTTTTACTCTTTTACAATAATTAAAATACTTTATTTGCCGGCTATTATGTCTGACACACTGGTGGTTTGCGGCATTGCATTGCAGGATTGGAATACTTTCTTGTATTTGAACAAATTTTTCTTTGGTGTTTCTTCAGAATAAAGATACTTAATAAATATTTTAAGAACAATAAACTTTTTTATATACAGTACGGATATTAAAAGTCCATCTTTATCTTTGGAATGGGACAAGATATCGAGATTGGGTAAAATTTGTGTAAAAGAGTGTTACCCAAACTACTTTTTGTCATAGAAATGATTTCGATCACGTGGTCTAGTGTCAAGGGAGCACTAGCAACTTTTTTATTGAAAGAGGGGCCACGTAGCACCTTGATTTAAAGGCCTTTTCATTCTCCAGTCATCAAGGCTTTTCTTTTTAAAACTTGGCCGATTTGTTCTAGAGTCACAAGCGTTTAAAGTTTAGCTCCAATTTGTACAGGGTGGTTTTTTTGTTGGTATTATCTTTTTTTAGATACCTAGATACAAAGTGTCCTATTTTAAAAATGCAAGTTTGGGTTATATCTCAAAAACATTCATATTTATTTTAGATGCGCCACTGGATTCTGCGTAAAAAGTTATAAAACTTTTGTATCTGAAGTTTTTTTATCTCCATAAATATTCGAGTAATAGGACATAATAAAAACCGACGAATTTAGAGAATCATCCTGTATCTTCCAAACCAATCAAGTGAGCGTGGATCTAATTGCTCCATTCAACTAAGCACTAAAAAGAGGACGAGGCATCTTGCTTTTTTATATCTCTTACCGTTTAGCCTGTACCCTATAATACCAACCAAAAAAAACACCCTGTACATACAGTACGGTTTTTAAAAGTTTTCTCCCTCATAACTTATTATTGGAAAGATATATCGGGATTGGGTAAAATTTGGGATAATGCTTTAACTACTTTCTGGCATAAATATATTTTTTGTCACGTGGCCTGATGTCAAAGGGGCACAAGCAACATTTTCTAAATGGAAAGGGGTGTCATGTAGCACCTTGTTTTAAAAGGCCTTTAATTTATACCTTAACGCCACTTGGTTTTTTAAAAGCCGTTCCAGAGTTACAAGCCATTTCCATTAAAAACGCATTGTTTTAACACTATTACAGCCGAATTTCAAAGGGTTTTAAGTCTGGAACAGCTTGGCCGATTTTTAAAAACAAAGCAGCGTTAAGTAGAGAATCAAAGGTTCTTTAAAAGCAGGTGTTACATGACCCCCATTTCCATAAAAAAATAATTTTCTGACAATTTTATAACCGAAATTAACTCTTTACATTTTTTTATATAATAATTATGAAGTTAAAATAACTTAAATAATAAGAAATAGGCAATAAGCCAAAATTTACTATTTATATGATATGTATGACAATATAAAAAAATTCACCCTTTGTGACAACTGTTGAGTAAACAAATTAAAACACCCTGTATATTATATTACCATTCAAAAGAGCTTTAAAATAAGTTTACATGTGTATCCAATTTTTATAGTTTCGGAAATATGGTCATCGTCAGGAATTTTATATTAAACTGGTATTTTTTAAATAAAATACCCTGTATATTGCATCACCATTAAATACATATTTTAAAGAGCTATAAGAAAATACCACATTTAATGTGTCTATACCTTATAGTTTTGGAAATGTAGCCATCTATATCTAAAAATATTAGATATAATATATTGACAAAGAACAATGGAAAAGATCAATTGTAAAAAACTTAGGCTGTCTGGAAAAGAGTATGTCAATCGAAAAGGCAAGAAAATATTGGAGAAACGTCCTGAAGAAGTTGATTGTAGCAAGTGTCGTTTCAAATGTAGCGAAAAAATATCGGATATACAGAGAGAAAGACTTTGCAAAGAATATTACAGTCTATCAGACTACACATGCCAAAAAATATACATGAGTTCTAGAATGGAAAATGTATCTGTTTCAAGGAAAACGAGCAATCCAAAATCCAAAAATAGACTGACATCTAGAAACTACTATTTAAATGACTCAAACGGCGACCGCCAAAGGGTTTGTAAACAATTTTTTTGTAGTACGTTTGCAGTTTCTCGTCGAGTAGTAGAAACTTGTGCTAAAAATATGAGTGAAACAGGCATATTTACCGGATATGATAAAAGAAAAGATTCTAAACCTTTTAACGCAACAAGTCAAGAAGCCAAAACTTTGTCTTAGAACACATAAACCAGTTTCCAAAAATCGAGTCCCATTATTGTAGGCGTGATACGCAGAAACACTACCTTTCGTCAGATCTAAACATTAGTATTATGTATCGATTATACACAGATACATTTTGTCCTGAAAAAAGTATTCAGCCTGTTTCAAAATTTGTTTATCAACAAATTTTTCATGACATTGAACCTTCGTTAGCATTCTATATCCCAAAAAGGATCAATGCTTCCACTGCAACGCCTACCAGAACGCAAAAGATAAAGCTGTTCTAGAGGAAGAACATCAAGAGCATAAGAAGAGAGAAAAAGAAGCTTTGGATATGAAGGAAGTGGATAAAAAAAAGGCAGCCGCTGAAAAAGGAAAAAAGTTTAGATCCATATCGTTTGATCTCCAGGCAATTTTGTCAGTCCCCCATGCAGGAGACAATCAAATTTATTACAAGCACAAACTTAACGTGTATAATTTCACCATTTATGATGCTTCGAATGCAAATGGCTACTGCTATGTATGGGATGAGACAAATGGTCAAAAAGGTAGTATTGAAATTGGAACATGCCTTCTAAAATATCTTTTTTCCCTGCCTGTGACAGTTTCCCATGTAGCTTCCTTTTCGGACACATGTGGGGGTCAGAATAGGAATAAGTATGTGGCCACAGCCATGCTTTTTGCCGTTAACAAAATTGAACATTTGAATACTATTGATTTAAAATTTATGGAGTCTGGTCACTCATATTTAGAGGCAGATTCGATGCATGCGACAATTGAGAGAGCTAGGCGACACAAGAAAATCTATTCTACAAGAGAATGGTGCCTTCTCATTTCAGCGGCTAGAAGAAGGCCGTATATCGTGGAAAATTTAAAGTTCAATGATTTCTTTGATTTAAAAAAACTTACTAACAATATAGTTGTTAATACGACCCAAAATACTGACAATGAAAAAGTGAACTGGCTAAGCATTAAGTGGTTAAGATTTCAGAAGGAAAAACCTTTTATAATACAATACAAATACAACCTTTCTGACTCAAACTTTTTAGAAATTGATGTCACATCACGGCGTAGGGTTGGAAGAAAAAAGTAACTGGACGCCACTAGAACTATCAAAAAGGTATGATGCTAGGCTCCCAGTATCACAAAAAAAGAAAAGGGATTTGATATCGTTACTGAAATCACAAATCATTCCAGAAGAGTACTCACAATTCATTAATGATATTCCTGAAGCAAAAAAGGAGCATTATCGGAAGATAGTCAAGATGAATCCGATTAATTTTAATTTCTGTTAAGTAAAAATGTTCATTTAAAAGGTATAAGAGAGAATTTGTACTTTTTATTTTATTTGTTTTTTAAATAAAAGTTCAAAAACACTAACATGTTTGTGCTTGTAACTCATTTTACCACCTGCTTATGACTAAATCATAATGGCTTTATAAACGTTATATGAAGCACAAATGTGTTAACTGCAGAAATTAGAAAAATGAAATTATTTTCATTATGCCCCTAAAACATGTATTTTAGTTTATTAACCAACAAACGATTGAAAACATATCTACAATAACTTCTATGCATATTTAAAAGCAAATTTTCTATACTCCTAATTTTTCTAGGTTCCTGAACTTTCATTTTACATTTTCTCAAAACTACCTAATATGCACTTAACACATATGTGCGCTACACCAATATTTTCTTTGACACTAAACTTAATGCTTTATAGCTTGGAGCTGTAAATATAATGAAAATTTACCATCATATTCAGATTTGTATGGCCATATTTTTAAAACTACAAGCGAAAGACATAACCAATATGGTATTTTCTTAAAGTTCTTTAAAATATCTATCAAATAGTAATGCAATATACAGGATGTTTTATTTAAAAATGTCAGTTTACTTTTAAGTTCCTGAGGATGGCCATATTTCCGAAACCAATAAAAATTGGATATATCTCATGTGGACTTTTTTAAAGCCTTTAGATAGATCTTGTGAATGATGATATTTAATATATATATATATATATAATATAATTTGTGTTTAATTTAAAACAAAATACATTTTTTGCAATAAATCGACCCGATATTTATTTTTTTTTCTATTTATGCCGACCTAAGTTTAATCACCCCGTATTGGCGCACATATCTTCTATTCCAAAGTCATAGGCCTTTAAACAGTCCCTTAGAAACAAGGCTAAAAGTATTTAACCTTATGTCTCGTAGCTTTTGTAAGACGTCATAGGAGTCATTTATAAATGTCAATTTGAAAAAGACAAATTACTTGTAAGACACCAGACAGTTTTTTCCATTTACACGTTTAAAATTTTAAAAGCTAAAATTTATGGTATAGACAGAGTTTATCATAAAGCAATTAGTGAACATTAGTGATTTATGCTAAAACTTCTATTAAATTGTTATACAGTGACCGGCAAAATGTTCGCAACATATGGGACATTTTTTAAAGAAGAAAACTTCCTATTTTTTTTCTGGCGACCGCCTCTGCATGTTTAATAACATAAAATTCCATTTTGACATATGTCATGTAAACAGCAGTATATGGCGGAAAAGTTGAATGAGCCAAAATGAAATCACCAAAAGTAGGGTAAGATCACAAAATAATTAAAAACTCTAGAAGTTAAAAGTGCTTAGAATTTAATCTTAATCCCAAATGCAAAGTTTGAAGCATGTATTTTGAAGAAAGTTTTTTTTATATTTGTTTTTTCTTTAAATACAAATGTACTATTTTATTTACAAAAGTAGCTTTATTCCACTAAACTTTATTTGTTTATGTTAAAAAAGACATATTTGTTTGTTGTAGAGCAAATAATTTTTAAAAATGGTTTTCGCCATTACACCAGGTATTGCAATGGTACATTTATTATAATATCTTTAATATTTTACCATAATATTTTTTTACATTGTTAAAAAAATATAGGCAATTTTACCATAACTCATAAGCAATTTACCCTAAAGAAAAATACAAGCTAAAAATTAAGCGGGCTTGGAATGATCTTCAACCTGCTTTTTTAATTTGTCTCCAGATAGATCATCTATTTAAATTTCTAGCTTGTATTTTTATTTTTGTTAGGAAAATTTGGTTCTCAGTTATGGTAAAATTTGTCTATATTTTTGTAAAATGTAAAAATGTAAAATGTTTATTTTAATTACTAAACTAATAAAATAATAGATTTAGAAATCATTAAAATAAAGACAATGTTAAAATACGTCTTTAGTTATAAGTAGAACATGATTAGGATCAATAAATTTTAGCATTTATAATTATTTAAACGTTTTAGGTTTGGTAAAATATTAGGAAGATTTTTTGAAATATACTATTGCAACACCTGGTATACTCTCGATAACCAATTTTTAAATTGTTTCCTCTAGTTGTCAAAAAACAAACATGTTTTATTTTAATATAAACAAATACATGTTAGTTTTTTCTATTTTGGAAAATACATGCTTTGGTCTTTGCATTTGAAATTAAGATTAAATTTTAAGCACTTTTTACTCATAGAGTTTTTGATATTTTGTGATCTAACTCTAGTTCCCGTCGTTTCATTTTTTTATTTAAATTTCCCGCCATACCGCTGTTCTTACGACATACAGAGTGTACAAAATTGGTAGGAAATGTATTGGGGTATTGGAAACTATAAGAGATAGAAAGATGAGTAAATGGGGAAAGTTGTGGGCCATTTCATGGTGAATGTAATGCCGTTTTGATAACGGCTGTAGCTTTTTGAGTTATATTGAAAAAACTTATAATGTGCATTTTTAAAAAGTTCTGTAGTTTTTTTATTTCAAATAATTTTTGGAATTTGTTAAAAACATTGTTGGGGCAACTTTTTAAGAGCAATGCATTTCTGTATTTACATTTTAATTTCGACGTTTTAGTTTTGAGATACCATCCGTAACTTTCGTTTTCCTTATGGCAGCCATATTGTTTTTTGCACATTTTTAAAAATGTTTTTTCCTTTAAAATGATGTATAATACCTTACAGGTATATTTGATTTTTGTGTCAAAAATCGTCGCAATTTATTTTTTGTATGAGTTGGCTATGACTGCAAAAGTAATTAGCTCTAGAAACAATTGCCATTCAATTTCCTATGTTGGAAAAGGTAATGCAAGTTTATTTCTAATTTTTATAAACTTAGGTACCCAAACAAAGATGAATATTTACGTTTTGTGCCATCGGCACATTAAAGTATCTGGTAATTATATCAAACTGTAAACTATTTATCAAAAATGTGTGTATGTGCTTAAAAAAATTGTTTTTTTTATAACACATGACATAACATACAAAAACCACATTCAATATGTCTTTCAACTGGTACAAACACAGTTAAAAAACAAATTGGTAATTATTAAGTATACGGCTTTCTGCTATTTTAACGATTTTTTAAAATATTCTGACATGTTGTCTATTAGTTGTCCTTAATAATAATATGAAGGCGCAGTTATGATTTTTTTTTACTTTTTTATAATAAACATTTTTTTGGCATTTGTCCACTTTTATTATGGACAATTGGCAACGTTGTATAAATGTTTAATAATAAAAGAGGGATTAAAAAGGGTTGTCAGGTTAGTTATTGTTAGTCAACGTTTTTTTAATCCTTTAATTACACCAGAGACACTTTATGAATCCAGTTTGTGTGAATTTTTTCTTTTATTCACTCATACATTGAATCAGACCCTTTCGATGTTGCCAAATGCTTTCCATATTTAGCATGGTATAACTGATGTTTTTAGTCGTTTTTCTTCCCACTTTTAGGTTATGAATTAACAATTTTATATTTATCATATTTTTTATCTTTATTCTCAAAAATATGTGGAAAAAATGTAATCTTTACTTAATTTTACATGTGATGTTCAGTTTCATTAACTCGTTTTACCAATTTTACCCCGCCCAGCGCCACTTTTCACTCCCCACTTTTTTAAAACGGAATATTTTGGATGTACGCCACTTACGTTTTATTTAGAAGATTTTAAAATACCCTTAAAATAGCAAAAAACCGTTTATTAAACTGTTACCAAGAAATTTTACTTACATAATATTCTGTGAAAAAAACAATATTCTCTACACTTATTAGCAAACTATTTTAAATTATAACATGTTTTTTGATATTTTTTTACTTTGTAGTTAATAATTACCCTAGTTATCCTAAAAAACAATATTTAAAAAATGTTTAACTCTTTGATGGCAGCTTATGTATTATAAAAATCAGTTTGTCTTACAGTCTGCAAAATATTTTTGAACGTTTGTTTGCAAATATTACAATTTATATAACTTTTTTTAATTTTGTTTGGCAACAAGAGCAGCGATTTGGGATTCACCTAGAAAGTCAAGATACTTGGTTTACTTGTGTAATACAAAGAAAAAATGATGTGCTGGAGATCTCTTGTGATGATATCCATATTGCCTGTTATGTTTTTCTCTAAATACTTAAATATTTGCGGTAATAAATTTCCACATTACTTTACAAAGCACTGAGTGAAGTAAGATAGGTCTATAGTTGAATGGAAATATGTTAATCCTTTCTTAGGTATATGTTGAACACGTGCAGCTTTTTAGTTGTCTGAAAAACTACTCGTGTATAAAAAATTCGAAAGACCCGAGTTAAAGAAGGTGAAAGTTGTGGGGACACATTTTTAAAACGATTGATGTACGATCCAGCCAAGATAATTTCTTAATGTTAAGAGAAAAAAAGGATATTCTTAATGTGTTTGAACATAAAAATAATATTAAGCATTTTTTAGGAATTGGGGAATAGTTGAAATGAGATGATTAACGGATAGGTGAAAGGTTAAATTAGCCGCAAATTGTTTAACAAATAGTTTGACCTTTTCTTTAGATGCCGAAATAATTTTATCTTTTTAAGTTGTCGTGGAAAAAACAGGTACACAAATGTCTACTGATATTTTTGGCAAAAGACCAGAAGGATTTCCTGTCAAAAAAAAACTTTGTTTTTATTGCCACTATCGAAGGAGTCTTTGGCTTCTGAGTTTGCATTATGGTAGATGTTTGCTTCAATTCTAGCTGCCGATTTTTTGAACTAGGATTTTGTATCCATTTTTCGTGAACTTGAATTTTGAGGTTTGCGATTAAAGGGTTTGCGGTTTTTCTTGGTGTAAGGAACATAGGTTTCAATGCACAATAGAATAAAAATCAAAACATTTTCGACTAGTAAGAGCTTATAAATATATTTTTTTATTCTAGAGTGCCGTAACCATGTAAAAACACTTAGTTATAATTTAAGTAGGCATGCATAAGTGATTTGGCACAAGTAAAAATTTATAAAGTTGTGTTAATGGTTATAGAACACCGTTTTCTACTAGATCTTTATTTTTATTATTATTTTTTAAATTTGCCAAAAAGTAATAAATTTTATATAAAGTGGTTTTTATTTTTTGCAAGTACTTTTGTTTAGAATAAACGGTGTTTGCAAAAAGAAGCTGTAAATAGCGTATAACTGCCCGGATTTTAAAGCGTAAAACCATATTTAACGTGACCGAGGGATAACGAAAGGACGAATGCAAAAAATAATGGTCATCCCTTTAATCTACACAAAAACAAGCGAGACTAAAATAAGCTACGCTTATCGCAAGAGTTTAACACGTTTTGTGTTTTTGAGATATTATAAGCTTTATTAAGGAAAATTGCATAAGATAAACTTTGTTTTAGAGGTGGTAAATGTTTCGTCACATTACCTGACGTCATATCCAGATTAGGGCAGGTCGTGTATTGTTACATATATTAAACCAAGAGACAAATTTTGACTTTTTAATTTAGATGTTAGTATATTAATTAAATTTCTTTATTTAATGTATAAAACTTTAAACTTATGAAAATTAAAATATTTTAAACTTAACCTTAAATACCGCACTCACGAGTAATAAAGTTTACCTTCTTTTTTCTATTTGAAAATACTATCTTTAAAATAGGAACTTGTTCGGCATCTGTATATTGTTACGGCATATTTAGTGATACCAAACTATATTAAAAATACAAAACCTTTACAATAATTGTATAATAAAATCACAAAATAGCACCTAACATTCAAAATCAACACAAACTTGCAGGTTATGCACAGGCTCACAGTACGGCAAAATAGGTCTGGCTAGACGGTTAGTTCGAAAACATAGGTACTGAACACTTATAGTTTTCCTATTTACACAACTTTTTCATTAAAATTATTAAAAATATTTGAGAGGTCTAAAATATCGAAAAATAATTACCACAGTTGTTGGCATTTAATTGATTACTAACGATTTTTTCAGACTTACGTTAGGGATATTTTTTTGACTCTCTTGATATAAATAGTACAAAGATGATTTTTTTATTTTACTTAAGTACGTATAGCCTCATATCCGGCTGCAAGAATCTGCAGGTATCTTGTTTTTAATAAAACCTATTTTTTATTAATGATACGTGGTAGTAGAATAGATTACACTATGGTTCTCTAGAAAAATTTGGCTGCAATTATCTTTAATTAATTTTATGGTAATTAGTTTCTGTTATTAAATTGCATTAACATGATTTTTAAGTAAACTCGATATGATTTACAAGAAATTGATGTAAGAAATATAAAAAATTGTTACCTGATTTTAGTTAACCGCAAGCAGGGCCACCATTCGAATTAATTTTTCCCACTGAGTTAAAATTTCCCAAGCGGGCCACTTAAATCAAATATTTGATTTTATTGTATCTATTAAAATACATTATGGTAGCTTTATAGGTTAAAAGTAATACAGCGAAAGGGTTTTAAAACCTTTAAATTTTCAAAAGTTTATGATTAAACATTTAAAGTAGTTTTTTTGTAAATTATAATAAATTAGCAAATAATTAGTAGATTTCGATGAAAAGTGGTGTGTGTGCTAAAAAATAGTAGCGGAATTGAAAAAAGACGTTAAAAAAATTTGCTTATACTTAAATGTTTTTAAAATAAACAAATGGAAATTTAGCCAACTTCTAAGTGTTGTAGAAGTATTTTCTTTATACAAAAATAATCTATTAACTAAATGACAACACAAAACAATTTTAGTGCTCTCTTATTAGAAAAAAATATAAACGCTTTAATGCGCCATACGCCAGTTTTATTTAGCGATTCAATATACTAAACAGCGGCCAGCGGACGCGCTACTCCAAGCGCTCTGTCTTACGCACATATTTCTAGCTTCTGCGGTCTTCTAGGCTAAATAAAACCGGTGCCTTGGACATTAGGGAGATTATATTTTTTTCTAGTAAGAGGGAACCAACATTTTCTTGTGCCATAATTATCTGCTATTTCTTTAGCACACAAACCTATTTTTATTAAAATCCAGTGAGTATTCGCTGATAAGTTGTAATTTACAAAAATAGTAATCGACATTTTTAATTACTCAAATAGTCGATTATTAGTGGCCAGCTTAAGAAATTTTTGACTCACTACTTTTAGGCTGGTAATATGAAAGGTGTTACAGAATAGTATTGAAAAAATTTAAGGACGGTAATCTACTCTAATTCCATGTATAATTCATAAAAATTAGTTTTCTTTAAAAAACAGATACTTGCAGATTCTTACAGCCGGATCTCGTACTATTACTTACAAGCCAAAGAGCTAGCCCGTAGGTGTAAAAGACCGTGATTATCTTAAACATCCTGCAAAATTAAAATATATTATTATATTTTTTTTACTGAGCCACAAAAACCTAACACCTTATCCGAAAAAATTTATTATGATCCTTTAAATCCACTTCACAAAATATGAAACTGTGGGTTTAAGACTGACCTAAAGTATATTTTGCCACCCTTATTAGTAAAACGCCACTATATCATGATAAATAACACGTTAGGAGAAGAAAAACCTATTATTTTTACACGCCGTTTTCTCTTAAACTAAAAAAGATAGCTTATGGATATACAATTGTCTCCTCCGTGGCGCAGTGGACAGAGCTTTGATTTTCGAAGGCGGTCTGATTCCCAGCGGGGGAGACATATTTAGGTAGTAGTTATTTAAAAAATAACGACCCTGGTGGCATTACCGCGTTGTCTAAAAAGTGCTGTAAAATGCATAACGGTATGTTTCAGTGCTTGGACAACGTTGACGGAACAAGGGGAACGATGGGTTAAATATCGAATAACCCAACACCCACGGTAGTCTGATATTTAGGCATATGCCTTCGTGGAAAGTCAAAAAGGTAAAAAACCTTTTATGTAAGAAATGATAGGGTGTTCCATTTAAAATATCACAGTTAATATCATTTCCGGTTAAACTGGTAGAAATACGCAGATGATTTAGATCCAAAAGTAGCATCTCGTGACACAGTATAACTTTAAAGGAAATAAAATACTGTAATTTACAGTAATGTAAAGTAATTTCGTTGTCACCCGGTTGGGTTCCTATGGAAAACTTTTTAATATTAATTTTACAAAAAAAAACTTTTTATAAGAAGTTCTGCATAGTTCAAAACCCAACCGACCACTATTAGATTTTAAAATTGAATCAGTCATCTACGAGTTGTCGTCAAAAATATAATTTTTGCTAATGTCCAAAATTGGTATAGCAAAAGGTGTTTAGAATTAAAAATAACTTCTAAATATGCAATATTCTTTATTTATAAAAAAATGTTTTTCAGCAAAAATAATTGAAATTTATATTTGTAAATTAGAGAATTGTATATTGTGAACAAAATAAATATAATAGAAACACTGTTATAAAGCCCTTATTTATTAAATGTAGTGCTCTAAGACAATAATTAATGTAAGTAACTTAAATTAACATCATTGAAAAAGAAAAATAATATATATTTTTTTCTTTTTAATGATTTTGATGATTTTTTTTGTCAAGATGCCTAAATAATTGTTAATAATATTTATTAAAAAAATAAGAAAGTTGCGCAAATTATCAAAATGGGAACGTTTTAAAAAATTAATTTAATAAGCATTGTTATATTAAGTCTTTGTTGTTAACAACGTAGTTAAAAACATGCTTTATTAAACTGAAAAATAAAGCACATTGTGCTAATTTTAAATTAAAATATTTTTGTACGCTTACATTTTAATTAATTTGCAGATTATTGTTTTTTTATTGCGCAAGTAAATAAAGTGTTTTAATCGAAATACCTATGAAGCACTTTGTAATGATACATTTAATAAAAATTATTTTACAAACAAACAATAATATATTTTATTTTATTTAGAAAACTAAAGTATTTCTATTTTAGAATGCATCTACAAATTTAATGTCGTAAATACACTTTCCAATAAAATTATTGCACAGGCCCTTTTCATTATAAGCTTTTATACAAAAATGCTTTAAATTAAATGATCATATCTCTTTTAATAAATAAGTTATTAGGACAACTAAAAACAAAACATTTTAGGATATGGTGATGGTATAACTTTGGCAACCCTTATTTTTTACTGATAAAAATACAGTCTACAAGTTGAACTAAAGATTTAAAAAATAAATAAATACGTTTTAGGCGCTTTACGTAATGTGGTATTAAAAAGGTGTATTCAAATAGTTTATTATAAAATATTAGATATAATAGGGCATAATTTATTTTTAATTAACATTACTTCCTTTTAATAGCACAACATATCGCCCCATATTAAAGATTATTTATTTATTTTTTTATAATTTTTTAATAACCCTGAAGGATGTGTTGTTCACAGTAAATAACAACTTTTTTATATTTTCTTGATAACTGAATTATTAAAAGAATTATGGTCATTTAAATTAAAGCATTTTTGTTTTGAAGCTTATGAAAAAATTGAGCATGTGCGACAATTTTGTTGGGAAGTGTATTACACAAGAAAAATTTGATACATTTTTTTATTAAAAAAGTAGTTGTTTTTTAAAATATTAAAAAGAAATTTCTTGTTTAAAAATGTTAAGATTAATTATGTGATTTTAAAAGGGTAATCTGGCTCATAAACCCACGGACATTATTCACGCTCAGTTTCCACATTCGTTACCCACGGCAGTCATACGATGCTTTAAATCACACATTATAAATACGATAAATCATACATAGTATAAATACCATAATTTGTATACAGTGTGTCCCGGGGTAAGTGTTACAAGACAATTCTGGAATTTTTAAACATCCTTTTGGGAAAACCTGTTGCATGGTCCAAAACTGATAAATACAAAATTTGACTCTGATTGGTAATATACAGGGCAAGGTAACACTAAAAATATAAAATATGACCAAGAGTTATAAACCTTTATTTTTTAAAACAGGACAAAATTGTATAAGTAAATGTTGTGGAGAATTAAATTTTATGTCAAAATTTAAAGTTAAACAATTAAATTTAAAAAAAATATTTATTTTTAAACATTTTTTACATTATGCATTCACATTTTTAAAAAACATGGCTTAAGGCAGCCAAATTAAAAAACAATTAGAATTATTAAATTTTAAATTTTACTCCCTCTTGCCCATAATTTAAGTAGTAATACGTAATGTAGAAAATTAACAATTACATTGTTTTATACTCTCATGCTTAACCTTTAAACTTTGACATAAAATTTAATTCTCTACAACTTTTACCTATACAATTTTGTTCTGTTTTTAAAAATAAAAGTACTTAGCTCCTGGGCATTTTTCATATTTTTAGTCATAACTTGCCCTGTATAATACCAATTGACTTACAGGACTTTTTCCCAAATACTGAATTTAACCTCGTTGCAAAAGCAATCTCATTTAGCTACAATTAAGCTAATACGTTTTTCTTGAAGACAAACTATGGGAAATGATTTAGTAAAAACGATTTGAGGATTTAGGAACTATAATTATTTTTGATAAATAATGTTCCCCATAAAGCAGGCATTTATTTCGATTTTAAAAAATAACTTTTTTAGTGTGCTTTGTAAATTAAAAATGTGAGGTTACCATAGTTACTGAGTTGGATGCTGACCAAACTAAACAGTATATTAATTAGAAATAAACGTATTAGCCTAATTGTAAATAAAATTATATTTTTTGCAACAAAGTTTATTGCATCATTTTGAAAAAAGTCTCATAAGTCCAGTCCTGTTTAAACCTATTTAACCAAAATTGGCAAACCTAAAGAAAACATATCTACTTATTAGCCCCTTAAAAATAAAAAAAAACAGATAAACAGTTATTATTAGTTAAAAAGTGTGCAAGTTTAATTTGGCCCACACTGTCCAGCCAATATTTTTTAGTCACATATTAAAAAAAAGTCCATAAAATTTACAAAAAATTAAATTAAAATACGACTAAACAAATAATATTTGATGGTTGCATTTTAAGTTTTAGATACCTTTTTATAAAAAAATTCTATTTATTTGTAAAATTAATATTACTAAAGATTTATATATAATGCAAATTTGGGCAGTAAACTTTGGTAATTTTGTAATTTTTTTAAAGGTTCTAAATAACAGCCAAAAGTTGTAGTCTAAGAACCTTTACTCATCTTTTTACTGTTTTGTATTTAATATAATATTTAAACAAAAGTCTTACCATAGAGTTGAGAAAAAAATTATGGTCAAGAAAATGATAAATAAAAAAAAAATCTGTCTTCTCAAAAATTGTTCATTTTTTTAATAAACTTCTGTACTATGTAAAAATAGCTGTTTTATCAACTAGAGTTAGTAAGAATTTAAAAAAATAGGGGTTTGCCATTAAAAAAAAGTGTTAAAAAATTTTAACGTTATTTAAAAAATAAAATATAGCCTTAACAATATTATTTTAGGCAATCCTGCAGCTATAACTTTAAATACTTTCTTTGGTATAAAACAGTTTACAGGTGAAGGTTGCTTTCTTTTGGGATCATGTACTATTATTGGGTTAAATTATTTAATTTTCCCTAGAAAGCAAAACAATTTTTTCACACGTGTTTTTCGGGCACCTTTTATATTCAGGACATGTTTATAAATCAGAATTTAATTTTAGTATGAATATTAGTATTAGTGTTAACCCAAAATAAATTTGTCCATTTTTATGGCATTGTTTAGCAACAAAAAAAAAGTAATGAAATTTAAATAAAAATGAGTTGTGTAAGATATTTCTTTTACCAAGCAAGGTCATTTAGCATTACCTTATACAATAACAAAGAAAGAAAATCTTAAAAATAGAGTTAATCCCTTAAATCCCCTAACAAAACACAACAAAATTGGGTTAAAGGAAAACTAAAAGCGTGTGTCTTGTGTTTATTAGTGGAATGTCACTAGGCTATTTATAAATGCCAACTGGGTAGAAGATAAATGACTGCCACCACTCGGAAAACTTTCTTCCATTTCTTATAGATTTACTATTTTGCGGAAAAGGAATATAGGCAGACATGTTACTCCAAGGAATAATAAACTAAAAGAAACTGGTGCAAAATATATATAAATCTTAACCCTATTTTCAGGTGGTCTATTGGAAGCCGCTACAGACCCCAGTTACCATTTTTCCGCGATAAGACAGTGCGTATTTTAAACTTGTCCCTTTTTTTCAGGACTTTTTAAAAATAAATGGTAAAATAATAAACTTTTATACAGGTTATTTTCTGCTTGCAGTACAACAAAAATTAAGCCCTTTTAAATAGGCTTCTTTTATAAAACAAAGATTCAATCAACAATATTTTTCTTAACCGATATTAATAAAACTAGCATAAAAATGTAAAATAGATCTGACTTTATTAAAATTAATAGGTCCAGTGGCGCCTCGAGTAGTAATTTATTAAATATTTCTGACAAAAAAGTACGCCACCGGCTTAGGTACATTTTTTATATTTAACTTAAATTAAAATATTGTTGATTTTTCGAAAAAAAATTAAAATAGTATATTATGAAAGATTTGTTACTTTGATGTTAAGTTTGTGTCAATATCTATTTTTTGTTGATGTTACTTATTTGTACAAGAATAAAAAAAATGAACTTTTAAAACAAAACATTTCTTAGGTTTTTGCGTAGTGATATAGATGCGGATAAATTTGTTTTTCCCGAAAACTAAGCATGACCGAAAAATATTGTAAACAACCAGTATTAAATATCATTTATTTAATTAGGTTAGTTAACATCAGGAAAAAAGTAAACCAATTCTATTATAAAACAAAAACAAAACTAGTTTAAATCTGCAATTAAATTAATTTTTAGGTTGAAATATTAATCATCAAACAAATTCATAACGTCATGTGTGGTTAAACATCAAAACAAACAACTACAAATTAGAAAACTGACTTCGAAATCTGGATGCTCCCATCTTCGACTGCTACATATTAAGAAAAGGAATGTACGCTTTGTATACTATTACTTGGTAAACTCTTATCATATTTGATGTTAAATATGCTTTTTATTTATTTTTTAAACTAATTTTGCTATAAGTGTCCTATACTCCATTTGAGTAACGTACCCTAGGTAAAGTATTTGGTCTAGAAGAAATACGTTGCCACAATATTAGAGGAAAAAAATGTTTTTGTTTGACTCGTTTAAGAAAAATAAAGAATTTAAAAATGATTCCAAAGTTAGTGACTTGACAGTGCTTTTTAAGATGCCATTAAGTTAAAGCTAACTTATGGATACAAAGACCACTGTTAATCAAATAAAGGATTATTAAAATTAAAATAATAAACCAAATTTAAAAAAGTGTTTTACACTTTATTGTGAAGACAATGCATTACCGAACCTATGTTTATAAAAAAAAAAACTTTTTTTAATAAAACTAATTTAAATGTGTAAAATTAAATTAAATTTAAAAAGCAAACATACGTTTATATTTTGACATAAATATAATATTGGTTTGTTTATCTTTTTATTATTTTTATTAGTAAAATATAAAAAAGAATATGGGTTTAAAATAAAGTCATTCCAATATTGTTAAAAGGATTTTCAAAAATAGAATTTTAAATTTAAGGTTATATGCACTAGAAAAACAAATTTATTTAAAATTCAGTGGTTTATTTTTTGAAAACCGCCCAAAAATGTCGATCTTATACTTTTTTGACAGTAAATAGAGGATTTTCTGATTTTCATGTCACACGAGACCCTCTCCAGTGACGCATTACGCTTAAGTTAGCGGACCTATTAAACCAACTGCAAGGGGTCCATGGTAAATAACACGAAAAGCAGTGACGCAACTAGCCACCAGTTTTTTTGGGGGAGGCTTAAGCCCCAGTTTATAGACTATATTTGCCAAAAAACACCAGCAATTACCTACATATAATCCAGTAAAGTTAATTATTTTATTTATTTCATATTCCTGGCCCACCCAACAACTTGCCCAGTTTATTTATTAAATTTGTTTGTTTGTTTCGGTCAAATGTAGTAATTGGAATTTTATCTTCTTCCTGACGACAGATCGATCAAAAAATTGGTACACATTTTTAATCTTAATGACAATACAATAAAATACATTCTTTATGACTGTTAATCCAAGATAGCCGATGCAGAATGGCGGTTTACATATTACTTCACAACAACCTCAATATGGGTATTAAATGAAAGGACTTAATAAGTAGAATAAAGCTCATTATAAAAAAATTAGATTGCAAGATGGCCGCCGCCAACAAAATGGCGGACTACATATTTTTCACAACCACTTTACTACCTCAATATGGGTTATAAATGAAAGGGCTTGATTTGTTAAATATAACTCACTATAAAAAAATTCAAGATGGCCGCCGCTACAAAATGGCGGATTACATATTTTCCACATCTACCTTAATATAGGTATCTAATGAAAGGCTTTGGTTATTATAAGCTTCTTTAAAAAAAAATAAAAAGTTTAGACAGCGTAGGTAGGTATATTAACCAATCTAAACAAAAACTTTTCAACTTAGAATCAGGTTCCAAGCATGGGTCTCTAACCCAGTATATAGAAGAATAAGATTGCGACAAATTGTCAGAAAATAAACCATGTAGTAGGGAGGCATTAGATGAACTCAATAGAATGAGAAGTATCATTTAATAACAAAACTACAACTTGAATATTTCAGTAAGCCCTAGCTACCAGATCGCACCAATTTTCCTATCAAGTTGGGATATTGATCAGACAAATAATACAATCGTTGGGCACGTAAAATGTCTATTACAAGATTTACTTTGGGTATGCAACGCCCAAAGATTTTATTATTTGTCTAAACAATACCCCAGATTGAGAAGAAGATTTGTGTGATCTGGTTGCTGGGATTTACCAAATTATGTTTAAGCTTCTAGTACAATAAAACCGTTTAAAAGAGCTGTATTTTTACTTGCGTAATTTAAATAAAATAAAAAATTTGCACAAAATTTAGTGGCATGCATCTTTTTGTAAAAATACTTCTTTGAGCTAAGCTTGGGACGCCACTGGTTTTAAATTAATTTATTCTAGTTAGAGCTTTATTAGCTTTTTTATACTACAGCTTTTTTAAAATTGGATACGGACTATTTAAGATATTAATGAAAAACCCGTTGTGTTTTTTAAGTTTGACACTCTGTATCTGAAGATTTCTGTATACAGTGTTATACTTTTTATAGTAAAATTTAATACAGAATTAAAATTTGTTAAAATATACAAAGTGTTCCACTTAAAAACCTATTTAACAATGAGAATTATGATTTTGATACACCTTGTATATTAACTAGCACTATTAATAAAAATACTGTATCCAAATAAACATTTTATATTTTAAGTTTATTTTTGTGTCTTGTACAGAGGCTAAGTTAGTTCATGTATAAATGGAGTTGAGACACCCTGTATACGCTTTTTTTAACAAATTATTTTTAAATTAATTTATTTACTTACTCTGTATACCGAAAATAATTTAATTTCAGTTTTGGCTTTTACAAAGCAAATACCATTAATAATTAAACAAATATCTGTCACTAAACACCACAAAATTGTTATAATGGCAAAATGAAAGCGTCTTGTGTGTACTAGTGAGACGTTAGTGTACCATTTATAAATGTCAACAAGGCAGAAGACAAATTACAGCTTTGACTGCCACAACGTTTTAATATTTACCTAGTTATTTGCATGTCGGTGAAGGAAATATTTACAAAAATGTGACCCAAAGGACGCATAAAATATTAAAGAAAACGGTATATTTGTATATTTAATATTATAGGGAATATGGAAAGCATCAGTAAATTTATAGAGTTAAAGATATTTTTTTAATATAAATTAAAATAAAAGGGATTGACTCTTCTTTGAAATATAGATATTTTTACAACAAAAAGACGTCTTACAATTTATATTATTTTTTAAAATTTTGTGTTTTTTTAATTTTCCAAAGACAAAGTATATAAAAAAATAATTTGTTATCATGTAATAATTCTACATTTTTCATGGAATTTTTAAAATATCGCCAGTTTAAAGGTAAAAGTCACTAAGAACGTTGTGTTAAAAAATTGTACAAACAATATTAAAGTTTGTTGTAGAAATAATTTATTAGTTACAATTATGACATCCATGAATTTTCATTAAAATAATATTTATAAAAAGATAATTTATCCTTTCTTTTTGTCACAAATTTTGTATAAAATTGTTGTAATTTCCTGAATCATTAAATCTCACTTATTAAATATCGTTTTCTTTTCCAAAAATACACAACTGAAACTTTATTTTTGCCTAACAACAAAATTAATAAATAAATGGTCTATAGCCGCCATCTTAAAAATAAAAAATATGTTGTGATATGTCGTTAAAAAAAAACATTTTTGGGAAAAAATAAAATAAAAGATAAAAATTAAGTGTCCATTTAAAATTTTTAAAGAAAAAACTGAATTTTCTCTCATCATTTACATTAAAAACTATAATTACAAAAATTAAGCAATTGGAATTTTTCACAACTTGTAAAAGTAAAATAGGCCATTTATTTATTTCCACAGCCTATTTAGCGATTGAAAACAAGCAGAAATAAAAGCGGTACCTGATTTTTTTAAGTGTTCTCTGGGCGTTATTTCAAAAGAAAACCCCTGAATTATAAATTGGTAAAAGGAAAATTTCCCATTTATAAAAAAGGCACTTGTATTTAAAATATTAAATTTAATTTTTTTCCGGTTAAACCAAAAGTGACTTTTAGATTGTGATAAACATAAAAAATATTAATTTATGCCATGATAATATATTTATTAGTCTTTAGAAAATTAAGAATAATGTTAAAAAAAAGGTATGACCCGAGAACAAGCAACAGATCAATCTAGAGAAACCTCGACGCGACGGTCTTAAAGTATAAAGCCATATATTTTTAAATTTTAGATTGTATAAGAACTAATATAGAAAAACAATTTGTCCCCAATCAAAACATATTACAAGATTGTATACTGTTCATGACTGGATCCAAAACGATTCAATAAAATTAAAAATAATAAAACTTTTTCTAAAAATATGCTTCAAGAGCAAAGATTTGTAAAATTGATAGAAGTAAATTAATAATTGAGCTTAAACAATTTGCGGGCCAATATAAAAGTTTTGTTAACGTCGCGTCGAAGAACAAAGTAAAAGTAAGAAAGGATATACAGTTTAGAAAATTCACGGTAAAGAGTTAGACCTACAGTTGGAAAACGCCTGGTAAGAGGAGTCTGGTCTATTTCTCAATTTGTATATTACTTATAAATATTTATTGACAATACCACGTATACAGGTTGACATGCGAAATAACATTTTTAAAGCTTAAAAATAATAAAAACCCGATTGAGACATTTAGACAGAGTATAATTATCAATGAAGTTGCTAAGACAAGGACAGAAATGATCAGAAAAGTAATAATTTAATTATACTTTTGCAGTATCAATTGCCAGCTTACAACAGCATATTTGTAAAAATTTAATTTTATTTGATTAAACTGTTTTAGAGTAAAAATGCATTTTTTCATTTACCAAACCACTTTGTATTTTAATAACTAGATGCATTATTCATTATTTATTATTTGATTGTTTTATTTCTAATTAAAAATTATTTAATTAAAATGTACACAGGCGTAAATGTAAACTTAACAAAACCTGTTTTTTAAATTTTACCACCTAGATGCTTATTGCACCTGTGTGTTGTACTAATGAGGTAGGAAAAATCATTATTGGGTATGGCACGAAATTTTGTAGGGGTGTTTTGTAATTTTTGTGTCACGCAAGAGGCCCTATATTTGATTCTGGCCGAGGGCCTTACATAAAGCCAGACCGCCCCTGCAATAAATCAATTGTCATGTAAAACGCCAAAAATTATTATCAAGTTATGGCACATTTATTGTCGGAGGTAAGCAATTTACCATTGAAATGAGAATTGGATTCTGCGACTATCATACATGAAACATCTAGAATTTTCTAAAAGGTGGCAATTTATTTACCGACGCTACATTACGACAGGACTTTAAACTTTTTGATGTAATTAGAAATAGTGGTATTATATTGGTAACAACCCCATTTTATACAAAAAAGCAAAATACCTATCTATTTTTACTAGTGTTAAAGATGTAACCCACCACCTTCAACGTTTGCACTTTTTTTCTATTTTTAATAAAATATAACCACAACTGATTGTTACAGAAGCAGCTAAAACTGTCGTTTCACTTTCGTTCATCTTTAAAAACTACTTGTTGTTTTGTACTTGTACTTTCCAAAACTCGCAATTCTATAAGTAGTCGCGTAATGTAGATAGCTTACTTGAAACTCGACAAATACTTGCCAAGTATATTCCGAGTCAAGTTACTCGCCAAGTACCGCGTAATGAGTAGCCAGCTTTACTGTAATAACGATTATCCTAATTATACAGTTCTTTGTAGTTTTAAACCTTTATAAGTAATTTTTGCGAAAACTGATTATGACTTATATCTTACTATTAATACTGCAGGCAAGATTTTTTGGCAATAAAGCTTTACCCGTAAAGAAAAATAAGAACCGATTTATTTTAGTGCATTTTTAGTGCAAGTTTTGATCGTTTGTCACATTATTTAAAAAAATAGTTTTAGCACGATTACTTAATAAAGATTTTGGTAACGTTATACATAGTATACACTCTGTAACCAATCTATATTTTGTTTCTTAAACCTACATTTTGGAAAGAACACATTTCTTTAAATATCACTAGCTTCGCGTTATTATTTTTATTCTTAAGCCTCTTTTTTAATTAATAATAAAACCGCTGTAAAAAAATAGATACCTTTGGCGCAACCTGTAGCAATATGTGAAACGAAAGTATAAAAAGTGTAAACAAGAAAATATAAAAAATGGAATGGGTTTAAACGGTATTTTTTAAATGTATTTTTCTAGTTAAAAGTCGTTTTAAATTTTAATATTTTTACCGGCGTTCAGTTTATGTTTATATTATTTAATATTATTCAATGTCTTAAAGTTTTAAAAATTTCCATACAAAATTTTTACGTATTATGGTACACAAATGGGCCATATGAATAAAAGAAGCAAATGCTTTTGCTTATAAGTATAAGGTATAGCAGGATTTACTTCAAACATATAAAGAAAGTCAAGCATTTGCTTACAAGTACAAGTATTTACTTATAGAGAAGTAATGCTGCTATTCAGTAGCATGACATTTCTATAAGTAAATACCCGTACTTTTAAGCAAATGCTTAAATTTGATTATAGGTTTGAAATAAATCCTTCTTTACCTTATACTGCTTATAGCCAAAGCATTTGCTTCTTTTTATTTATATAGCCCAATACATATACCTAAACTTTTTTAGCAGCGTTTACTGCATATCTTGCAATACAGATTAAAATAAACTAAAATTGTTATAAAAATAAAATTACAATCTGCACGCCGCGCCGGTGCCATAGCTTCACATATTTGTTGAAATAAATAGCAAGAATAAATAGGAA
>JACEGR010008015.1:0-41890 GCA_014170235.1 Listronotus bonariensis
TATATTCCATATAAAAGAAAAATTGTTACAAATTCATTACTAAATAACATGCAACTACAAATAAAGATGGTGGAAAACATACCCTTACCTGCTGAGACAGTTTGGTCATATCGATAGGAGTAATTTTGCGGAGCGCCGACAGACGCTCCAGCCGCTCGCGGGCCTGCTGCTCCACGGCAATGACGAACGCATCTTGGACGTTGTCGGAGCTCAAATCGAGATCTACGGCTGCAAAAAGAAATATTTTTAATTTAATTTAAATTATTATATGATTTAAAAATAGGTACAATTAAAATAAAAACTACAGTTTTTAAAAAGACCAAAAAAAAGGCTATTAACTTGGCACTTATACAGGGTGATCAAATTGAAGTCGGCACTATTGCTAACTTCTTTATTATTGGAGATAGGAAGTCGGTTAAATTAGTAGAGTAGTAGCATTTTTTTCCGCTGATTAACGTGCTGCCAACAAAAAAAAACAATAATTGAACATCCAATTTTCGATTTATTGCAAATAATATACTTTTTGTTTTACACCCTGTATATTATATCACTATTTGAAAGAACTATAAAAGAGCGTTAAAAAAGGCCACGTGATACATCAAATCTTTCATAGTTTCGGAAATGAGGCCATCCGCAGGAATTTATTAGAAAATTGGCAGAGCAAACTCTAGTTTCTTCTAAACTTCTTTCAACTGTGTATCCACCACAGAGTGGGCAAGATCTTCAAATGCTTCAGGTTTAATACTTTTCGATCTTCTATTTTTGTAGTTTCCAACTTCCATGCTTTCTTCCATACTGTTGAGAGATTTACAAGGGGAAAGGGGTCTTGTGGCACGTTATTTTAAAGCTCCTGACAAGTTCTTTATAACCCCAAAATATAGAGTGAATATCTTTACACCTCAAAAAATGGCGGTACTTTAAAAATTACCTGAATGCCTGATTTGGATGGCCATAACTCCAAAACTAATAAAGTAAGATATACTTAGTGGGGTATTTTCTTAAAGCTATCCTAAAGATCTTTTTATTGGTAATATAATATACAGGGTGCGTCATTAAAAAAAATCTCAACTTTTTGTCCTATTCTGTATAGTATCACCAATAAATAAATCCTTAAAAGAGCTTTAAGAAAATACCACATTAAGTGTGCCTAACTTTATTAGATTCGGAAATACGGCCATTTAAATGAGGTATTCAGTTAATATTTAAAGTACCGCCATTTTGTAGTAAGTAAAGGTATTGACTTGATATTCTGGGGTTATAAAGTAATCGTCAGAAGCTTTTAAATAATGTGTCACAATGCCCCCTTTCCATTTAATTATTTAATTTTTCTTTCAAAATGGCGCCCAGCTGTCAGTTTGACATTTATAATTGTCATTTCCTGTCTAAAATTTGGTTTAGGTGGTTTCACTAAAGTTCTAAAATTTTAATGAAAAATACCAAACTATTTAAAAGTTAGTATGGGGGTCCTGAATTTAGACAAACACTGTATGTACCAAAGTACCAAAGCTATTAATGTAATGCGAATAACGACTTTTAAAACGGTTTAAGAGCGTTAACGCAGGCGTTTTATTCAAATTCGCATTTGGCTACTGCGAGTTAAAACGCTCGTGTAGACTTAGTAATTATAGAAAATTGTTTAAGAACGGTTCAACAAGTAAAAAATATATTTTTATTGGAAATAATTTTTGTCAAATTAATCTCTTAAGCATTATCAGTTAATATTTTCGTTTTCCAGTTGTGTTTAGTCATAATCGCCACTAATTACCCGACACATAACCTGTTTAAATGACAAAAAATAATCGGACCGTAAAAACATGCATTTATAGTAAAACCGTAACCCAGATTTATTAACTGCCTCGGCGTTCTGTCAGAAATGTTCCTGCGAGGCGGACACAGCAGCAGCTTACGATGCTGCATCATGCCAAGAGACTTTGCTTGAACTTTAGTTCGGTGACCCCGATTGGGCAAATGGCTCTTAAGATAACCAATACGCCATATTAAAAGTCAAGCCGTTATACAGGGTGTTTGGTTAAATTAGACCTAAACCCAAAGTCGGTCTATATAGGGTCGCGACATTCGGCTATATTGCTTGGACGTGTTATGACGTCACATCTCCCATTTTTCGGCCATGCTACTTTATAAATGCGTGCATATAATACTTTTTGCCCTAGGGCGTAAAAGTGCAATTTTACACCCTCAAATGGGGGCGTAAAATTGTATTTTACGCCCGGTCGTACAAAAAACATTTTTAGGTAGAAGTTAATAAAAAGTATCGTCCATGTTGACTCTACCGTGTTGCCTAAAAAGTGCTGTAAAATGCAAAAACTACATATTTCAGTGCTTGGACAATGTTGACGGAACAAGGGAAAAGATGGGTTAAACATCTAATAACCCCACGGTACAAAGATAAAAAAACAAATGTATAAACAATATTTATGGAGTCATTCCGGCCTTCTCAAAGCATAAAAATACACTGAATATGTTTGTTATAACATGGAAAATACAGGATGCAACAAAAGAGCAAAATTGAATGATTTTACCGTTGTTCGTAATAGTAGTGAGAATGAGGAGGTTGTAAAAGTTATTTATCTAAATGGAAATGCTAAATTGATCTAATTGCCAAAATAAAAATTCCCAGAAATCTAAGAAATAAGTAAAAATATAATGCTGGACATACGGGTGGCCTCAACTTTGGACCCCGTTTGCAATCAATATATCAAATATAAACAAATAAATATATCAAAAAAAAAATACATTTTGGTACTTAGGATCAATTAGCACTTCATTTATTTTGGTATTTCTAATAATATCTTAGTTTAAATCAAAAACAACGTACAAATATTATTAAAGTTCCGTACAAGACGTAGGCCAGACAAATACTCAGAAACTAAAAAAGGAACAACTTTTCTTTTATTCCGAAAACCGTTTGAGTAGGCGCTAACCAGTCTCGACAGTGAAACAGTGTTGCCAACATAGGTTCGTGGTACAATATGAGTGCTAAAAGTATAATCTCTAAAAAACCAAAGGAAAACCAGCCTGTCAATATCAAATATTTCGGGTGTCGGACCGGGCGAACGCTTCACTTTTTTGTCGGACAAGTTTACCACAATAGTTTTACATGAATATTTTAAACATTGTGCCAGTTTGTGAAAAATGCATTACAAGATTTAAAAGGCATCCAGACCAGGCCAGGCAAAAATGCTTTTTTTTTCATACTTGCTGATAAATTAACTAGTTTTTACTTGTCATTACTTAAAAAATTCTCAGCAAACTTATTTTACATTAGATTTCTGAATCTAAAAACAAAATTAATAGTTTATGCATTTTGTCCGCATGAAGGTCATATACAGGGTGTTATTTAACAGTGTCCGATATTTCAGAGAGTGATTTTTCAAGTATTTTTAAGGTAAAGTTCCTATGAACGTGGGTTAGATGCTTCGCTTTCAAGATACAGGGTGTCAAAGCTCTATTTTTATTTCATGTTTTTCTGCATAATTTCCAATGCCGATTTCGAACGAAAATTGGTACTGGGTTTTGACATGAGAAATTTGAATTCCGTCTCCACTCACAGCCTACTTGCAGAAGGCGCCAGTCAATACGTACATTCACTCAAAGGCTCATGACTTTTTGTACAACCCTGTATTTACATTTTTGTTAAAAGAAATGGATTCTTTAGTCATTTTTACTGCAAAATGTACTCTTATTAGATGACGCTAGGAGCAACGTTTTCGAAATATTTTAGTTTAAAATAATCGATGCATACGCTTAGTAATAAATATGCTAAGTAAAGACCGCCGAAAATGACGGTTTTATCAAGTAGCGGTCTTTACTTAGCATATTTATTACTAAGCGTATGCATCGATTATTTTAAACTAAAATATTTCGAAAACGGTTGCTCCTAGCGTCATCTAATAAGAGTACCTTTTTTACGTAAAAATGACTAAGGAATCCATTTCTTTTAACAAAAATGTAAATACAGGGTTGTACAAAAAGTCATGAGCCTTTGAAAGTGAGAATATACATGTGGCTAGCGCCCTCTACAAGTAAGAGCTAAATTAAGAACAAATTCAAATTTCTCATGTCAAAACCCCAGGTACCAATTTTCGTTCGGAAATCGGCATTATTTAGGAAATTATGCAGAAAAACATAAATAAAAATAAAACTTTGACACCCTGTATCTTGAAAGCGAAGCATCTTAGACCACACGTTCATAGGAACTTTTTACCTTAAAAATACTTGAAAAATCACTCTCTGAAATATCGGACACTTATTAAATAACACCCTGTATATGACCTCACCACCGTGCGACACCCGAAACATTTGACATCGACAGGCTGGGTTAAAGCGGTGCTTCCATATATGGTGGTATGAAGATTCGTGGTAGATTCGTTAAAAGGAACTTCCCTTAAAAGGTTTTAAAAGTGTTCTTATCTTAAAGTGAATTTCATTACCGGTCCAGGGACTAATTGTGACCTGTGATTCACATGCAACTAACAACAAATAATATTAATAAACCAAATAGGAGTATGACTAAACAGTATTTGTGCTGCTTGAGAGCACGAATTCTTAGTTAATTTTGCTTCATCACCCTTCAATCTTTAGAAAATGCTGAAGAAAACTGTTAAAATTGCTGATTGTTTTTCAGTGTTTTAAGGTTAGGAAATATTGTGACCTAATAGCCCAAATTCTGATCTCAGATTTGAAGGATGAGGTTTTTGGGAGGCAAAAACATCAAAAACCATAATGAGAGCAGGCAATTCACGTTTCCGTCGATGTGCAACGCTTTATTTTTGAGTTTCTTGTTAATGAGGATGCCAAAATCCAAATTAAACGTAAAGGTTTCTTTCTTATGTGACGGTTGATTTCTAAAGAATTTTGTTTAATTTTTACCCAAACCACAAAATTTTTCAGATAGTTTTGGTTAGTTAAGACATTAAACCTTAATTTTTAAAACGAGAACGTATGTATGTTGTAATAACGCAAAATAGTCATGCATCAAAGTGGTTTTTATTTTTTTATTTCAAAACTATGCATCGTTCGGGAAAAGTCAAAATATCAATTTTTTTTTTTAATTTAAGGGGGATTTTAAAAATAATTTTTATTTTAGGAAAAGCAGTGGCGCATTATTATTTTTTTTTTTTGAGAATATTTCATACAAATATGGTAGAGACGTCACTGGTATCTTTTTAAATTTTTACTGCTGTTAAGCAATGTGCCAAAGACCAATTAAGTGTCTAGAGCGGTTTAAAAATTATGATAAAAATATGTTTTTTTCTTTTAATTTTAACACCCTGTATCTTTAAAAGGAAGCGTTTCCGAACATATGTTTATATAAGAAACTAATGCTTATTTTCGACGTAAAATATGTCATTAGGATTTGATGCATGAATTTTGAAACACCCTGTATTTGTCAATATTTTTATTTAAATTACTGTGTGAGTAATGGGTGACAGCGGGGCGAGGAAAAAAAGTGGCCTACACTCTTAAAAAATATAAATCCGGCACTGACGCTAAAAAAATGTTTTTTTTTATTAAAGAACTATTTTACCGCTAAATTCAGCGTTTTTCTAATAATACTGTCATAATTTTTACTGGTGCATATTTTTTTGTGAAAAATATTCATTTAGATGACCGTAGACTTAATGAATTAATTCATGTAAGGCTAAATTAGAATCCTAATACTAATATAAACCGCTTTTTTTATAAAAATGGAAAAAAATTACAGTGCTTGCCAGATACACCGGTTATCTGGGAATTAACACATTTCCGAATACATATTTATAAAACTTTTTTTGGTAAAATTATTTCAGAAATATAAACTTAAAAAAAACAAATTTATATTCTTAATCAAGAAATTGTATTAAGGATAATTTTAGTATGTACAAAAAACAAAAATATTTCCTACAGTCTATATGGATTAAATCTTGTATTTTTGGACGTCTTTCTTGTAGGGCCAAAACGTTGTGCTGCTTCAGGTTTCTTGAGCTGTCTTCTTGCGTCGACGATTTTACCAATTTTCTAGAAACGTCTTTCTGTCCGTTTGTAGAAAAAGTCTGGAATAATCCTGGCGACTTACTCTCGTAGTCATTCCTGGTCGAGTCCAAAGAGCAAAAATTCGTTGCTGTTCTTCAGTTTTAGCATTTTGATACCGTTTTAGTAGTGTAAGGTCTCCTTGTACAATCGAATGGAAAAATGAAGAGCTCCGAGCTGTTGTCAGTAATGATGCAGGATCCAGTAGTCTCAATATAACACACCAAATCTCAACTGGGAAGTTCGGCATAACAGCAGAATAGGCACTTACAAAAGGAAAAAATTGATACATGCTGGAGTAGTTGACAGTAGAGCAGTTCAGAAAGTAATGATGGGAGAGCTAGAAATCCTGGCTTTTATACCGAAGATTGAGGTAGTCATCCGCGAAGATTTTTTGAAGCATGACGGCTTTAAACACATTTTATTTTATTATTTTTTGTTGTAGAATCGTTTGGTTAAGTTTGTCCGTTGAGTTATTGGACACCCTGTAAGTATGTAGGTAATTTAATTGAAATTGATGAAAACTTTGATGTCTATTGGTGCCCAAACGGTGAGGTTTATCGACTTTAATAAAGAGTAAAGTTTTTGATTGTCTATAAAATGGCGCCCCCAGCTTTGCGATATCTGTCAAATTAAAAAGTTAGGATGTAAATAAATTTTAAGTTTTAGGTAAGGTGTCCTCTGGCGATATTTAAAAAAGTACATTTATCTTAAAATTTTAGTAAACTGGATTGGTTAAAAAATAAATGCAATATGGCGAAAAACCAAAATAAAAATTAAACTTTGACGGCTTGTAACTCGAAAACGACTGACATTTTGAAAAAATGTATATATAGCTCTACCCTTAATTTGTCAAGTAGAATCACCCCCTTAAGTTTTGGGATGGATTTTTAAATCACCCTGTATTTTATAGTTAACGTGTTTTTCTGTGTAAAACCGTTTACTTATGTGACATTAATTGTAAAATGTTCGTATAGAAAATAAAAAAAATAAAAAAATATATAAATAACTAAAAAATAAATTATTGTTAAGTCAACGCCTGAAAATTTATGACAATATTTTTGATTTAACAGGAAAGTTTACCCTTGATAAAAGTCTTAAAAAAACCTATTTAGCAAGTAAGATTAACAATCGGAAAAAATTTGGCTTTTTCCATTTTTCCATATTTTTTTCGGCAATCACACCAACATAGAAGGTAGTAGAACAAAGTTAAGATGGCGTTTATAAATTGTCACATCAGGCCTATTCTTTCAAAACTTTGATCAGTGATCAAACTGATATTTATTATTTTGGTAATTTTCTAGAAACCTGCGGCAACTCCGATTTTAACGAAATTTGGTATACGGGGTTTTTGGGGCGCTGATCACGAATCTAAAAGATTTTTTGGCGGAAACGTTTTGTTCTGGAGATATTTATCATCAAAATTCAAATTTGAACTAAGCTTATTTTTAATATATTTTCCTTTCTTTGTGCACACAATTCTTTATTTAAAGCCAAAGTGTCACACAATATTTGATTTTCACCTTTTAAAACCCCGTTTTTCTACGTTTTTTACATTATTTTTACATTAAATTGAGTGGGTTTTCTTTAATAATGAGGCAACCATACATACACTTCATGGCTTCATGGCACACTGGGATTGAAATGATTCAAAGTATACCTATGGAAATTAATGCAAAAATAATGTAAAATACGTAAAAACGGGGTTTTAAATCAAATATTGTGTGCCACTTTAGCTTTAAATCAAGAATTATGTGCAAAAAGAAGGAGAATATTGTAAAAATAGGATTAGTTGAAATTTTAAGTCTGATGATGAGTATCTCAAGAATGAAACGTTTCCGCCAAAAAATTCTTTCAGATTCGTGATCAGCGCCCCAAAATTCCCCGTATACCAAATTTCGTCAAAATCTGAGTTGCCGCAGGTTTCTAGAAAATTACCATTATTTTTTGAAACTTATGTTACTAACTTCATTTTGAATGTTTATTAAGATTTTAAATGGCATCAGTAACGTGATTAAATCATTAGGATTACCTGCAGGTCAACGAACTGATAGAAGTGAAACTGATCATGTCTCGAAAGAAAAGGATAATTAAACGCCATAAGCTTAACGGGATCTGCTACGGCAGCGGGAGGAAACGCCAAGTAAAGTTTTTTTTAATCATTATATATTTTTAAAAGTTATCCTAATATTTGAATATTTAAAGAAACACGTGTTGATCTGTCTATTAGTTGCAAAATCAGGCTCGAACCGATGAAATAAAAAGATTTTGCGGCAACACTGCGGCGGTTTTTAATCTGGTTAGCCTTGACTTAAGAGGTTGAGATTCTGAAGAGATGACGAAGTTATTCTTTACCAAGAAATGGGCTTCGCGGTATTTTCTTATATCGTCAAGCCTGAAGACATACAAGGATTGTGGATTTGAGGGTTTGGTTTTCGATATAAATCCACGCGACAATCAATTTTCAAACCGGAAAATTCGTTTAATTAGTAATTTTATCATTTGGATAAACATAGGAATATGTGGCAGAGCTAGAGAAGTCTACATATTTAGTTTTATTGTCTTTTATCATTTCAAAAATAGTATATTAGTGTAACGTGTAGGAAAAGCGATATATTTCTGCACGATGGTGGAGTCTGCTGGGCAAGGCTTTAGCCCATCCAGCAACTACCAAGAGTCCGGCAATATGATGTCCCTACGAGTTGCACACACTATTTTTCTACGATCACAATAATTATTTAATTTTCATTGTGGATAACTAATATTAATTAATTTAGCTTAATAAATATAAACATAATAATTATTTGATCTTAATATAATACTTTACTATGGTATTACATTGTCTTGTATTGTTGATTGACTTTGACAAACGTTATCGTCATCAGTGTTTTTTGAATGCATAGAAATCATAGGAAAAGGTAAGCGTCCAGAAAAAATATTCCCAGCCATGGCCGAAAAAGTACATTGCCTAGCAACGCCTTCTAATTACAGAAATAATACATTTTGGAGGTAAGAAAACATATTGGAAATATGTAGATTTTCGTTTGACCGGAGAAAAATATTTTAAGTAGAATATCATTTTTAGACCATGGCTTGTCTGCCATAAAAGAAAAAAAATGGCTTAACCAGGTTGCAGATACATAGAGAACACTGTGATAGAGAAACACATATTTATCTAACACTAGCCGACCGCTAGATATTTTTCTCTTAACTCTTTGTTCAATCATAATAAAATACCCATATAACATTTTTTGCCGGCGTTGTACATTTAATTTACTGGCATTGCCAACAGTCTTTAATGGCAAGGCATTGGCAAAACGGTAGTTGAATGTCCCAAAAGTTAAATAACATATTTAGAATATTGTAATCGAAAAAAATGAGAAAAAAGGCAGGAAGACTTTATCAATAAAAAATTACATAATATAAATTTTTATACCGTAACAATAAACCAAAAAAAAAATAAAAATTATGAAATAAAATTAAAAAAAAAGATAGTAAATCAAAAGAAAACACTTTAAAATAGTAAGTATTTAAGAGACACTTACACTCAATTTTCAGATCCAAAACATAGGGAGAAATATTTTAAAGGAGTTAAATGTCAAAAAAAAAAACTATTAAATATATATAATTTTTTTTATTAACACGTCTTTAAAACTTTTAATAAGGCAACTCCCTGATTTCATATAATTTTTTAGGTAACTACAAATTTAAAAGGTTTTAAACGAAATGTTTACAGCTCCTAACAGTCTACTTGAATAACCCGCCTTCTTGACTAGCCATCACCAATTAATTACACAACACACACTAATTAGATAATGAATACACTTAATTATGTCTACTAAAAACTCTTTTCTTTAAAAAAGAATCTAAAAAGCTAGAAAACCACGTAAAAACAATTGCACAAAGCGGCCAAACAAAAGCAAGGTTGCCTCATCTGTCAAATTGTCAAATCTTGTATTTCGGCTAAGCGGGAAATTTGAATTTATCACCTTCGGTCGAAATCGTCGAAATTAACCTAGCTAATTTTACCATCATTTTATTTTTATTCTCTCAAAAATACATAATAAACATTTTGTTTGATTTAATTTTTATTTGCATGATTTGTATCAATAAAATGTTAGGGAAAGGCCATTTCCTTTAAATTATGTAAAAAAACATTAAATAATGTTGTTTAGCGGCCATTATAAATAAAACAGATCAAAAAATTGCTCGAATGTTAGTTAAATACCAATGTTAATAATATGGTTTGAAAAGTATAAATATGCGTTGAAGGTTTGCCTTCAAAAATCCAATATTTATTTGCCTGCAACAAAAAGGCATGCTTTATTTAATCAGGATTGGTATGCCGCCATTTTTGTATGCTTGCCGGCAATTCGCCTGCATGTAAAATTTATTGGCAATTAAGTGTTTATTTAGGGTTGACTTTTTAATGCGTATAAGATGTTGGCATAATATTGCCACCCATTGCCAATGCTTTACCATCAATGCCAATATGAAAAATGTATATTGCCGGCAAATAGTGTTTGCTGGGTATAGTCTATAGCATTTCTGAATAATGTAGCTTTCTGATTATGAAATAATTTTCATGATCGGTTCAGTCTTTTAAACTCAAAGATATGCTTTTTAAATACTTGTACTGAATTTCGTCATGCCCTGTATGTATATATGTTTCAATTGGTCGTACGTAAAATGGCGAATCAATATTAGTTGTTTAAGAACTTGATACAACGCGTATATTTATATAAAAGTTTGTTTTTCATACAACAAACAGACAAAAGCCCTTATTGATTGGTTACTATCAACTAGCTGCAAACCTTATTGAAAGGAATTCAATCCATTGCATTGTCCGGTAGCTTTGATATTTTACTTGTCATTTTAGTTTATAAAACAATCTATCAATGCAGTGCATTTTAAAAACAAAGCATGTTTATTTGTGGTAACAAAAAGAAAATTCAAAGTTTTGTTTACATAGAAAAATATTAAAATATAAACAATAGTAAATAGTATATTATATGTAAAAAGCGAGTCATTTGAAATTTGCTAGACTGGCATTAACCGAATCTAGCAACCACCAAGAGTCCGAAAATAAGTTTTTCCTACGACCACTTGTGAAAATAGCAAATAGCACACTGATTTCATGCATAGAAAATGCGTTATATCACACTAGTGTTGCAAAGTACTTTACAGCACTAGTGTTGCAAAGTACTTTACAACACTGGTGTGATACATATTATGATGTCATTCTAAAAACTGCTATTGGTTTTGCAAGTTACATATTTATTGTAGTGACAGTAAAAAAAACTTTTATTTACCTTAAACGGTAGAACCCAAATTAGCGAAAATCATCTTATTTTATATTTATTAAAATTTACGAAAAAATAAAAACATAAACAAAAATAGACATAACCACAAAAAACAACTTTCACTGACTGGCACAGTGTTGTCAGGTAAGTAGATCAAATTAAAAATCTCCCTTCTACCTTTGAGCACGTACTTTATAGAGGCAACCTTGCCGCTTGACCGTTCGACCTAAAGCGCCAGAGAAAAAAAGCCTATAGATCAAATTCCTTCCTCTCTTTCTTCGTGTACTCAAACAACTAGTTAAATCTTTTTTAATCCCTAATTAAACCTAAGGCTAATACACACTTTATGAATCCACTTTCTTTTATCCATTCATAAATAGAATCAGACCCTTCCGACGTTGCCAAATGCTTTCCATATTTTGCATGGTAACTGACGTTTGACGTTTTGGAGTCGTTTTTTCCTTTCTTTAAGGACTTTAGGTTATGCATTTACAATTTTCATATTTTTTATATTTTTTCTTAAAAATATGAGGAAAAACTGTAATTTTTACTTAATTTTACATGTGATGTTCAGTTTCATTAACTCGTTTTACCAATTTTACCCCACCCAGCACCCCTTTTCACTCCCCGGTCCCGTAAATTTATTTACTGATATTTTTAAAAAACGGAATATTTTGGATATGCACCACTTACGTTTATAGAGTGTCTAAAATATGTAAGAATAATTTTTAAAAAACCCTTATAATAGCAGAAAACCGTATTAAACTATTAGCGTTATTACCTAACAAAACCATACAATTTTTATTAAGTGAGGGCCTTTTTAAATTCCAAAATGATAAAAGTTATATAATGCTTCTAGGTAGGTGATTTTCGATGTAAAAATATTGTCAAAACAGTATAATATAGCAGTGAGGAAAAGTATATATCACACTAGTGTTGCAAAGTAAATATTACCCTAGTGTTGCAAAGTTCTCAATTGTTTTTATTTTTTCTGAACAGACAAACTTTAATTTATTTTTTTTTGGTGAATAATTTGTGGTCGTAGGAAAAATAGTGTACAGTACATGTGTGAAAATGACTTTCTTACACTCGTGGGTTTGTCACACTCGGCTAACGCCTCGTGCTACAATATTCCCACTCGTGTGAAATTAGTCATTTTCCACACTTGTAATGTAATATACTATTTCCTGCGAGTGGCACATACTGTTATTTCTCGGATCAAAATAATTCTTTAATTTTCGTTTTAGATAGCATAAAATATTTTTTTCATTAAGTGTGCAACAAAAGAAAAACTTTTTATTTGCAATTTGTCAGAAAATTTTATTCTTCATAAAAGTTGGTGCATGGTCCGAAACTGTATAAGCAGTACTTAGTTATTAAAAGTTAAATGATATACAGAGTAGGTCAAAAGGCAAAAACTCCTTAAGAGTAAAGTTCCCTTAATTTTAAAAATACAAAAAAATGATAAACAAAAAAGTTATTTAGAATCAAAAGTTATGCCTAAATACCAAGTCATGGGCTCCTATTCAAATTCAAGAATTATTGTGATCGGAGAAAAATAGTATGTGCAACTTATAGGAATAGTATATTACATTACAAGAGTGGAAAATGACTTATTTCACACGAGTGGGAATATTATTGCACGAGGCGTCAGCCGAGTGCGACAAACCCACGCGTGTAAGAAAGTGATTTTCACAAAAGTAATCTACACTATTTTTCCTACGACCACAAGTTATTCACCAAAAAATCAATAAAAGTTGTTTTCCTACGACCACTTGTGAAAATAGCAAATAGCACACTGATTTCATGCATAGAAAATGCGTTATATCACACTAGTGTTGCAAAGTACTTTACAGCACTAGTGTTGCAAAGTACTTTACAACACTGGTGTGATACATATTATGATGTCATTCTAAAAACTGCTATTGGTTTTGCAAGTGACATATTTATTGTAGTGACAGTAAAAAAACTTTTTATTTACCTTAAACGGTAGAACCCAAATTAGCGAAAATCATCTTATTTTATATTTATTAAAATTTACGAAAAAATAAAAACATAAACAAAAATAGACATAACCACAAAAACAACTTTCACTGACTGGCACAGTGTTGTCAGGTAAGTAGATCAAATTAAAAATCTCCCTTCTACCTTTGAGCACGTACTTTATAGAGGCAGCCTTGCCGCTTGACCGTTCGACCTAAAGCGCCAGAGAAAAAAAGCCTATAGATCAAATTCCTTCCTCTCTTTCTTCGTGTACTCAAACAACTAGTTAAATCTTTTTTAAATCCCTAATTAAACCTAATAAGGCTAATACACACTTTATGAATCCACTTTCTTTTATCCATTCATAAATAGAATCAGACCCTTCCGACGTTGCCAAATGCTTTCCATATTTTGCATGGTAACTGACGTTTGGTAGTCGTTTTTTCGTTACCTTTAGGACTTTAGGTTATGCATTTACAATTTTCATATTTTTTATACTTTTTCTTAAAAATATGAGGAAAAACTGTTATTTTTACTTAATTTTACATGTGATGTTCAGTTTCATTAACTCGTTTTACCAATTTTACCCCACCCAGCACCCCTTTTCACTCCCCGGTCCCGTAAGTTTATTTACTGATATTTTTAAAAAACGGAATATTTTGGATATGCACCACTTACGTTTTATTTAGAAGAGTGTCTAAAATATGTAAGAATCGATAATTTTTAAAAACACTTATAATAGCAGAAAACCGTATTAAACTATTAGCGTTATTACCTAACAAAACCATACAATTTTTATTAAGTGAGGGCCTTTTTAAATTCCAAAATGATAAAAGTTATATAATGCTTCTAGGTAGGTGATTTTCGATGTAAAAATATTGTCAAAACAGTATAATATAGCAGTGAGGAAAAGTACATATCACACTAGTGTTACAAAGTAAATATCACCCTAGTGTTGCAAAGTTCTCAATTGTTTTTTATTTTTTCTGAACAGACAAACTTTTAATTTATTTATTTTTGGTGAATAATTTGTGGTCGTAGGAAAAATAGTGTACAGTACTCGTGTGAAAATGACTTTCTTACACTCGTGAGTTTGTCGCACTCGGCTAACGCCTCGTGCTACAATATTCCCACTCGTGTGAAATTAGTCATTTTCCACACTTGTAATGTAATATACTATTCCAGACTCTTGGTGTAAACTCACCTTTCCTACACGTAAGACAATATACAGGGTGTTCAAAAATGCACGGCCAAATTTCAGGAGGTGATTCCTCATTGAAAAATATGAAAAAAGTTCCTATAAACATGGGTCCGAAAATGCATACTTTCCAAGATACAGGGTGTTAAACTTTTTAAATAAAATAGGTTTTTGTAATTATCTTGAATACCCTGTAACCGATTTTCTTGAAATTTTTCAGTGTTATTTCTAGTAATAAGGGCCAAAGTTAGGCATAATTAAATTAAAATTATTAAGTCCAGTGGCGTCTCACGGGACATCTTATCAAAAATAATTGTAAAAAAATGTACGCCACTGACTTTTTGTAACTTTTTTTTTTTTTTAGAATAAGCAACTGAAAATACAACTTTTTTATCTCTTGAAATTTTTTGTATCTTGCTTCGTTTTCGAGAAAAAAATAAAAACCACTTTATTGCATGTTTCTTGGGACGGAATTTTTGAATTTTGACGATTTACTGAGCAAAAACAGTTAAAGATAGAGCAAAATTAATTTTACTTTCCTGTCTTAACTTTTTAAGGACTATCTAATGACATTAAAAAGTGAAGGTCAACTGAAGATTAAAGAAGGTGAATGTTGAACCTAAATGTTGGACACCCTGTATCGTAGAAAACTATGCATTTTCGGACCCATGTTTATAGGAACTTTTTTTCATATTTTTCAATGAGGAATCACCTCCTAAAATTTGGCCGTGTATTTTTCGAACACCCTGTATTATTGGACAAAAAAAAGGTAATATTTTTTTTTGCGAATGGGACAGCACGAGCCGTAATAGGTTTCCTGCTATATTCTTTTTTCACGACCGTATACATTTTGAAATTTCAATTTTTAAGTCAAGCGAATTCGTTATTAAATATTATGAATTTTTATAATTTCTACCAGATTTATCTTAAAACTAATACATTTTTTTTTTTTGGTAATTTTCTAGAAACCTGCGGCAACTCCGATTTTAACGAAATTTGGTATACGGGGTTTTGGTGCGCTGATCACGAATCTGAAAGATTTTTTGGCGGAAACGTTTTGTTCTCGAGATATTCATCATCAAAGTCAAATTTGAACTAAGCTTATTTTCACTATATTCCCCCTTCTTTTTGCACACAATTCTTGATTTAAAGCTAAAGTGTCACACAATATTTGATTTTCACCTTTTAAAACCCCGTTTTTCTACGTTTTTACATTATTTTTGCATTAAATTGCGTTGCCTTTTTTGATAATGCAGCAACCATACATACACATAGGACTTCATGGCACACTGGGATTAAAATAAGTCAAAGTATAGCTATGCAATTTAATGCAAAAATAATGTAAAATACGTTAAAAAACGGGGTTTTAAAAGGTAAAAACTAAATATTGTGTGCCACTTTTGCTTTAAATCAAGAATTGTGTGCAAAAAGAATGGGAATATTGTAAAAATAGGATTAGTTTAAATTTCAAGTCTGATGGTGAGTATCTCACGAACAAAACGTTTCCGCCAAAAAATTCTTTCAGATTCGTGATCAGCGCCCCAAAACCCTGTATACAAAATTTCGTCAAAATCGGAGTTGCCGCAGGTTTCAGAAAATTACCTTTTTTATTTAACGACACATAAACTAAAAGAGATAATGACGGAATGTATGGTTTTGGTTTAATTGATGACGCGTTGACTGTTACATTGCATTAATTTATATTAAAAATAAATTCTTGTAGGCATTGAAACAGATCATTAATTTAAAGTATAAAAAAAAGCGTCGATCTGGTTTAAAGGTTACTTCTTTTTAATTTTATGTAGTGTGCTTTATCTTGATGATATCAATAAAAAAATTAAAGGTCGTAAAAAAATAACTCACTCTAAAATAGTACAATTCATATCTTTTTCCGGTCATTAAAGTATATATATTTTTTAAACTTAAAGTAATGGAACATTCTTGTATATCGATAGGAAATTTGCCTTTTTATGTATTTACTTGTTCAAATGTTTGTTAAAGTAACGGATATTTAATTTAGATAAGGCACCACAAAAAATCGCACATATATTCTTATCTGGGAAAGGTAATGCCCTATAATGGTCAATTAATTAACTTGTGGATACGAACGTACCAAAAATAAAATATACCTCCTAATACTTATATCAAAATGAAATGACTTGAGTACGATTCAGCTAAGAAAAAGCCACGCGGTCATCTCTTCGTCGTGTCCTGTTTCATTTTCAAATTATTTCCCTTTTTGTTGCTCGCACACTATTTAAACGACCCGATTAAAAAGAAATAATTTATTGCCGTCGATATTTATATCTATACGTCTGTAGCTGTTTCTTATCTAAATTCTACTTTACTACATGTTGTGTGCCATTTCGCATAAATTTACTAGGTTTTAATAGTTTTTAATGTTTTTACTGGACAAAAATTTATAAATTAAAGATTTTTCTTTATTTTACGCAACAAAAATTTTGACTGCCGTAAAATTATAAATTAAATTATTAAAAATTAAATCGACATGTTTTAACGCCAGATGACTGCCATATAATTTGTATACGTATTTTCGGACACCCTGTATATTTTTAAGTAGTTTTGAAACCCTATTATATATGTCTTTTTTTTAATGATTCAGCTGTTAGCCTAATAAGTATACACTCGAGTGCCCATTCGTAATTTACTTCCTTTTAAATCTTATGAATTGCGGTACTTTCAAATAACCTCCTACTCTAATTAATATATGTATGTTTGATAATAACTGCATGCTAGTGGTAAGTATAATAAAAGGTATTTTACTAAATAAATATATTTCAAACATCGGTAGAACTGCTTATTACTATTGGTAACAAAACTTAAAACAAAAATCCACGACTATTAAAAAAAAATGCTTTTTTAAATCGTTAACATGAAGTTAAAGTTAAATGATAAAAAAAACACTTTTTGTTCTTATCTTTTTTTATTTCATCTATACTTCCGCCGTAAATAGATACAGTGACGGAATTAAAATCTCGTACACCTAATTTTTCCCAGTGTGATGTTGGCTTTTGCGTACCTGGATCACCTGGAAATATACCTTACTTGACAAAATTGTTATCTGTCACACATTTTAAAAATTATATTATTTTACTTATTTTAATTTTGGAAAATGAATGAACTAGAGAAGGCGAGAGTAATTACTTTATTCAAAGAGGGTGTTTCTATGGAAAGAATAGAAGAAGACTCAGAACCAAATGGGAAAATGCAGGATCATTGGAGAGAAGGGCTGGAAGTGGTAGAAGAAAAATTTCAAACGAAAATCAAGATAATGATCTTACAGACTTTTTGCGAAACAATCCATTTCAGACAGCTGTAGAAGCACACAACCAAACTAATTTTCCTGGGACAGTATGAACGGCAAGAAATCGTATTAGGAAAAATTCGGAATTGAGAAGCAGTGTAGCTGCTAAAAAGCAATTTTTGACCGATATGAATAAAGAGCAAAGAATGGGGTTTGCACTGGAATATTTACCGCAAGGTATGGATTTTTGGGAAAGGGTAGTATTTACCGATGAGAAGATTTTTCAATCTTATCATAGAGGGCAGATTAGAGTGTATAGGCCGCAAAATACACGGTACGAAGAAAGATATACCCAACATGTTAAAACAAGTGGAAGTTTTTCTGTTAATGTATGGGGATATATGTCTTTCAGAGGGCTAGGCATATGCCACCGTATTCGAGAAAGATTTAATAGTCAAGCTTATATACACATACTCCAAAATGTTATGTTGCCATCGGTAAACAATATATTTGAACAAGAAAATTTTATATACCAGCATGACAACTGCCCCGTCCATACAGCAAGGAGAGTTTCGGACTGGCTACTGGAAAATAACATTTTATTGTTACCTTGGCCCTCAAGAAGCCCTGATATCAATCCAATCGAAAACGTTTGGGGATATATCGTAAAGAAAATTAACAAGAACAATGATTTCCATCCACAAAACAGTGATGATTTGTGGAATAAAAATTGAAATAACCTGTAATAATTACAATGTTCACCATGCACAAATGCTGATTGCATCAATGCCCACACGTTTAAACTTATTAGTGGAAAAAATGGTGCCGCTTTGAAATATTAAGCCAGTGTTTTTAACACGTTTTTATTAACTTGGGTTGTAAACAATCTATCCATCTGTCTATCTATGTAACGGAATCTTTGAGCCTAATTTTAACCAACTTCCAGCTATTCGATTTCTTTGAAACTTTGCACACGTGTCAAGGACCGATGAAGATGCAATAATTTAAAAACAGTATCCCGTTATCTCTTTTGAATCGCCAGGAAAAAATTCCATTATATTATAAAAACAACACCTAGGATGCCATCTGTTGGCAACATTTCAAACTTTGCTATTAAATGAAGAAGAAATTTTTTAGTTTTTACACAATTTGGTTAGTTGCACCATTGGTGTTCAATTTTTATGAACAATAAAAATATAGGGTTAGTTGCACCAGAGTAGCAGAAACTAAAAAATGAAAAATAATTAATAGTTTAAAAACTAAAAAAACACGCTTTTATATGCAACCGAACTAAAAATTAGAAAATAATTTTTCATTAAAAAAATATTGTCATTTCATAGTAAAAAGCGTGGGGTGATAAATATATTAAATGTTATAATTATTATATTTGCAAATATCTATAATGGAAAAGTTATGAAAAAATAGTAAAATGCACCCCACGCTTTTTACTATGAAATGACAATATTTTTTTTTAATGAAAAATTATTTTCTAATTTTTAGTTCGGTTGCATATAAAAGCGTGTTTTTTTAGTTTTTTTTAACTATTAATTATTTCTTTAATATTTGGATAAGATAAACTATATATTTATTTTGGAGTTATGTATTTTATTGAATATTAATTATGGTTAGAAAAAGGTAAAAACCAAGTTTACCAAAATATTGAAAATTGACATAAAATGTTAACCTAAGTGTACGAAATTTTATTTCCGTCACTGTAGGTCTTAATATGTCAAAATGACATTGAGACCTTATGTCTCGAAAAGTTTAACTTTGGTGTTGACGTTTCAATCATATAATATTTCCACGACCGTTAAAAAATGCTGTTTTTTAAACGTCAACATGAAGCTAAAGTACTCCATTCAAGTACACTACATAAAGTGTAAAAAAAGTAACTTTTGAAGCTTTTTTTCACACTTTGAATTGGTGTTTTGTTTCAAAGCCTACTACAATAAACTTAAATATCAATTTATGCAATGTAACAGTAAACGCGACATCAGCTGAACCAAAGGGTCAAGTTACCTTTGATTACGTCACTATTTATTTTAGTTCATGGGTCACTAGTTTTAAAATTTGACAGTTTGCAAATAAAATTAATAGAAATTATTGAAAATTAATAGTAATAATGAATTTGGCTGACTAAGAAATTGAAAACAAATTTATTCTGTTTAGGTATTATTTCTAAAAAAGTAAGTTCATACAATTTTCTAAAATTAAATAATAAATGCATAGTTATGAAGAGGATGATTTTCTCCTTAAAAAATCAGAAGGCTATGATTTTTTGTTGCAATATAATGGCTGTGCTGCAAAAAATTAAAATTAAATAAATTCATATAAATAAAACATGTATAAAATGGTATTTTGGAAAATTTTTATACGCTCGTAGAAAAATATAGTATGTAACACATGCATAAATTGTCTTTTTACTCATGGGATTGCCGCACTCGCCTAACGGCTCGTGCTGTCAAACTTCCCATTCGTAAAAAAAGTATCACTTTATGCAATTGTTACATAAGTTACTTGTTGTCGTTTTACATAAATATTATTTCATAATGCAATAAAAATATGTTTTTGCGATTTAATATCTATACATAAGTACATAACATTGATTTTTTGTTAGGGAAGTTAAAAAGAAGCCTTATTTTAATTAGTATACAAAGCGTGTTTCAAAATCAGTAGAAATATTTTAAGGCCAGCAATGACAAACCAAATGTGGTTATTAACTAAAAGAAATAATTATTATCGTAAATATATATTAATAACAATGGCAATCGCAACCTAATACTTTATGTGTTTTCTTTGATTTTTAATTATAAGCAACTGCTAGTTGTTATCTAGAAAATAACGTCCGTGGTGGTCCTACCGCGTTGTCTAAAAGGCGCTGTGAAATGCAAAAACGGCATGTTTCAGTGCTTGGACGACGTTGACGGAACAGGGAAAAGATGAGTTAAACATCTAATAACCCGGCACTACGGTACTCTGTCATTTCGGCATAAGCCTTCGTGGAATGTCACAAAGATTCCTCACCCTCCCCCAAAAAATTAAAGTTTTTCCTTTTTTCTAGCAAAAACATTTTTTTTCCTAAAATATCAGAAGGTGAAATTTTTTTCCTAAAATATCAGAAGGTAGAAAAAAATTAATGAGATTTAATGCAAAAATGTAGCCACAGTTTAAAATAATCGTTTTTTTTACCGCAACTATAGCTTAAAAAGGAGTGCATTTTAGGACACATGTTTATGAAATAAAAATTATATTTTTATTTTAAAAATATTGAATTTTAACACAAACTATATAAAATAGAAATTTACGCCAATATTTCAAAATAAAAAGACTAAATTGGAGAAAAGGGCTTTAGATAAGCCTTCATATTTAAACATAATATAAAAATTTTGGCAAAACGGTAAATAGGTCAATGAGGTCTAATTAAATGAAATGACCACCAAGAACTTCGGACCTAACAACACTAGATTTCTTTTATGGAGTTTTAAACGAAGAGAATGTATGAAAAATAAGCCAACAAAGCATAAAATTATTTTATCATCCATTTTCTTTCTACTCTTTGGAGTTATGTCACTTTTCCTTTAGAGTGACAAAATACATATTAGAGACATTTTGCACCTCTTATTTTGCTATTCCCGAGGCTATTCCGTTGTGGTTAACGTTATTCTGAGTCTGCGCAGTAACGCAAACATGATCCGTTATCGTTATTAACCATACCGGACTCCTTTAATTGCGGATGAATACCGAAGAGCCTATCGTTATCGTTATCGTTATTGTTAAACTGCGTGGATGTCGGATTGTAGAATTTTTAATATCAATTAATTAAGAAGATTGACATTTTCATGCCGTATTAATTAAAATATCATTGATACATAGGCTCTAATTAGCGAAAAATCCATAGCAGTAAAAAAATAAAATAGTTTAAAGAAATTAAAACGGACTTGCATTTTTAAGGATGTTTTAAATCAGTAATCTAATTACATGTTAAAATCTGGCACACTTGCTTTTATTTTACTACCAAACCTAACCTTACTTTTTGTGTTTTTCTTATACTGTATTGTTACATCTACTCTAAAAAACAAAATCAAGAAAATTATTTGCATATATTTAAATATCAATATATAACTTATGGAGAATAAAAGTAAGTACTGATTTTTCGTAAACTTTAAAATCGGTGAATCACAGGTAAAAATAAGGTTATGTGTCGAAAGCGCAGACGCAAAATAAATTTCTTAAAAGAGGCTGCAAAATCTCTGTCTAAAACTGCTGCTGTAATCGTTATGTTTAATAACGATAACCATAAGGAGGCCAAAAACGTCTGTTATTTTAAGAGGTGCAAAATGTCTCTATTATTATAATATTTTATAACTCTGGTATCGTCTAAACGTGTCATGATGCCATTAATATTGATTAAGATGGTAAAAATTGTTTATTATTATTATATTAAATCAAGCGCATATAAAACCAAACAAAAAGAATTAGCAGAAACCTTGAATGAACAATAGTAATTATTATTTAATTATTTATATTTAATAGTGAGACGTGATTCCTATTCAAAATAAAGTCAGTTTTTGGTTAAACCAAATATGTATACCGGGTGTCAACGAAGAATTTATTTAGACAAGTCATAATTTCTGGAGCATTAGACATATCATAATAAGACTTGGTATATGTAGGTAAATGGTATGAGCAGAGGGGAGTTTTTGCATATTTTTCACTTTCCTATCACTTCCCTGTTTGATCGGAAATGGCTTTAATTTTGAATTTTTATTCTTTATTATAAATTCACCTCAAATTCGCGTCTTTTACCAACCGATCAGACCAAAACCAACTGCAAAATATCTCGGCATAGAGTTAGATGCCAAGCTAAACTTTAACCAACATACCAAAACTATTAAAAGTAAAACAATTGGTCGAGCTAAATACTTTCGAGCTCTAACTTACAAGAATGAAGGAATAACCATAAGAACAGCGACAAAAATATACAAATCAATATGTAGACCAATCTTGGAATATTTTTTTCCTTTCCCAGGGAACCGTCTGCATGTCCGGTGGCACTGCAGCCTGAAGGCTTATTGTACCAAACTCCCGTTTGGTACAATAAGCCTCCCTTGGAATATGGACACACACTATTTTTAAATCTTAGAGGGCCAGCAGTCAAAAACATATCAGTTGCAGAAACTTCCTCTATACGAACCATAACCAAAATGAGACACCCACACAATCCAAGTAATGAGCTTCTGTATCAAAAAACACACATTCAACCAATACATGATATTAACACAAAATTTGCAAAGAAAACACACAATATCGAAAAAATGGAACCTCTTTGCAGAACTAGGGAAAACAGGCCTACAAGATATAGATTCTCTATAGAAACTATATTTAAAAAAATTGTCAATCTGCATAATGTTAATTAGTTCCTTATATTTTGATATTTTTAATTACTGTTAAATAATTTTAGTCTCAGCGTTACCTTAACATAGAATTTTTTTGTCAGACAGGATTATATTTTGTATATATGTTATAAGTTTAGCAAATAATTATTGTAATTTAAACAAAAATTGTAAAATTTACGATGGCTGAAGGACTTCGGTCGAGGGCCATTTGGGAAACCAATAAAAAACGTTTAAATAAATAAATAAATAATCTTTAAAAACAAGTTACCAGAACCACTGGCATACCTATACAATTTGTCATTTGATGGGTAAATACTTTTTAATTGACGTGATAATGTTGTTATCCAATGTAAAATTGATGACTTGAAAATGTTTCCATTTTTGAGTCATTTTAATAATTACTAATAATTGATAATATGGTGTCGATGAATAAGCATGTCTGTATGGTTCACTTTCTACCTAAACTGCGGTATTTATTTCTAATATGTAGAATTCGGAGAAAGTTGTATGTGTGGAACATGCAAAGATAGAATAATTAAAGCCACGAGAACCACAAAATCATACTCGATAACACTGCTTTTACTTTACGTGTATTCTTTATTGATTTGGAATTAAAATACCAAACTATTATTAAATAAAAAGGTATTTTTTTATATTACCTGTGTTTTTAAAAATAATATTAAAAGACAAGCCCTATCCATCCAAATATATATATATATATATATATATATATATATATATATATATATATATATATATATCAAACAAAAGTGCCAATTTCGCATGAAAATCAGATATGCGTGAAAAAAAGGGGGAACATGGTGAATTTAGGTTTGTTTTTCTCTTCAAGATTGATGATGAATATCTCGGGAACGTGTCCGAAAAAATGCTTTTAGATTCATGATCAGCGCCATATACCAAATTTCATTAAAATCGGCGATACGTCCGGTTTGTAAACAATTACCAAAGATGGGATATTTTCCATAATGAAAAATAGAAGAATTGGTGGCCCCCAAATTGGGGAACATTCCATCAAGATGATACAACCTGATGGAGAATTTTTCATTTTTAAAAGCAGATTTAGAGGTAATGGTAAAAAAACACTTTTGTACTTATCTTTTTGATTTCAGCGGGGTTTTGACCCCGGGTTAAAAGTTTTTGACTCCTGACGATTCACACCTGCGAGTCTTGGGTAAGGGGTTAAAACTCGTGCGTTTCCACCCGCCAAATTAGGACTGGTTCTAATTTTCTCCTCTAGGTGACTACTTTTTGACAAAATTCCCTACATAAATTAACTGTTGGTACTCCCAAAAGTTGTGTTTCGATTCAAATGTGCATGTATATAATTTTACCCATGTCCTTGAAAAAACCCCGACCATCAGCTGATGGGTGCCGACTCATGGGTCACGGGTGAACACCCCTAAGTGGGAATCGACCTTTACAGACTTTGACATAAAAAAAATCCCCTTTTTTGGGAGATAATAAAATTAAAAAGGTAAATTTACCAATAAATAAAAATTTAGCTTGTAGGTATAGAAGGAACAGTTTAAAAATGTAAATTCGGTTCTCTTTGATAAGAAAAAAAATCACTAAAAGTTTAAAGCAAATAAATGGGCATGCTTATCTTCGCGGCCGCCTTTGCTATTTTTCTTTTATAATATGCCTGTTGATGCAGCTGGTCATCGCACTATGGGATAGAAATTATTTTTTTAGTCAAAATTCTGAAACTTACCAATCTAATTTAAAATGAGGGGCTTTTTACTGGAAAAATATTATAAATTATTACAAATACTTTTTGGAAACCTAAAACTTATTATATGTTATTATAAATTTACACCCCCTTAACATTATTATTTTTTATACAAAATAAACTAAAATATCAGCTTGTTTGGTTAATTCGGTAGTATTCTAATCAGTAATCTGATGATCATTATCTCATATGATATACAGGCTACGACAATAAGTATGATTTTTTAAATGGAATACCCTGAATATTATATCACCACCAAAAAATCTTTTAAAATGCTCTAAAAAAATACTACATTTGATGTGTCTATCTCAATTAGTTTCGGAAATATGACCATCCACATCTGAAAAATAATTTCTATTCTATTCTATTTTTTTTCTTGGTTTTGGTCCCTTCAGGTCCAATCCACCACTCTCCCCTTCCGGACTAAGCTTTCCAGGGCTTCGTCGGCGGAAAATCTGGATAATCGAGCTCGTAGATCCCAGAAATTCCAAAAAGAAAACAAATAACTCCACAATCGATGCAATGCATAAATTGTCGACTGTCTAACCAAGATCTGCTACTGGTGTTACGTATAACCTTCACTTTCACTACTGACAGTTCCCATGGCACGCCCATCTATTTCCCGCCATTTGAGAAATACCTCGTGTTCACCACCAAACAGGATACCATCAGCTTATAGGAATCTTCGCTCACAGCGCTTAGATCCAGAAGAAAGATGCCGTCAATTTAGCGTGAATCTTTCCTTGATCCCCGAAGGCAAAAACGTTAATACGACACCTCTAGCCGCCACTCCGGGAAGAACTTTGTAGTCCTCTACGCACGTCCGCACTGTTCGGAGGTCAAACAAAGAGTCCAAAAATAATTTTTAAATTATTCTTAGAAGCGTAATAGAGATACATCTTCCCAATTTTTTTATTTTTTAACGTATAAAATAAATAAAAACACTGTTTTGTTGGGTAGATTCTGTAGAAGTTGTGAATGGATCGTTGGTAGAATCCATATCTTTCATCAGAACGCTTTTATCTTTTAGGATATACAGTGTAGGACAAAACATATTAAATTTTAAAATGGAAAACCTTTTAAATTATAAATTGTGTCTGTCCTTACACTCAGAAGTAACAAAAAGTAGGAAGGCAATTGTAAGTACAAAAACTGATAAAGAAAAAGGTAAAAAAATCTTTGACAAAAGTACCGAGACTTCACGAGACTGCATCAGAAACACAACAATAGCTCTTATTATTTAAACTCTTTTACTTTTTTAGTAAACAAGGCTAATAATAAACTAAGTAGATTAAATGTTGTTTATTTATGTTTACTTAAAATACATTTTCAAGTTTCTTATTACCCCAATAGAAGTCGTCATGTCCTTTTATAATTTTGCGTACATGTAGTTTGAAGTATCTACTTTGAAATACACAGCATGAGCCATTAAAATTTCAAAGTTGCTTTTGGTCAAAATAACGCATTTCTAGCCCATAGTGTATCGGCGCGTCGCTGTAAAGGATAGCGGCGCCTTTGTATTAAATAGTCCGATTGCAGGCGGCCTTTTTTATGATTTTTTGTATTATTTTCAAAGGGTACCGAATTTGCTCGTTTAAAATGTTCTTACTATAAAAAAGTATGTTAGTATAACTAAATAGCAACTAATCTAACCATTACTCCATTACTAGGTCAAACATATATTAGAAGAGTTTTTCAAGATTATAATAATCCAGGTAGTAAAAAAACAACACTGAACAAACCTGTTATTGCGGTATCATCAAAAGAAATAAGGACACCAAATTTTTTAAAGTATAGTTAATTCCAAGTAGAGTCGTATAATCCAATGTTGTGAAAAGTGACACTATTAATTAGTTCACCACAGAATTTTGAAAATCCACTCAATGGTCACGGATTTTTATCACACATTTCAACGCACACATAATCACATTTTATTTTTAATAAATCTGCTGCCACGAAACACCGTAAAAATTTCCGACTATCTCTTTTCACGTCGTGGACGCTGATTTCGCCTCGTACCGTATATAATGCTCGCGAAGGTGAACGCCGTGTATCTCCACCAGGTATTTTATTTTACCTTTATTTTTACAATTTACCTGGTTAAGTCCGCGGATATACGGAACTGGCCGAGGAGGGACGAGGGCGACTAGTTGTTAGCTTTTCATCAATCGAAAAGCGACTAGCATTATGCAATACTCGCTGACATGTATATAACAGTATACCTAATCAATAAAATTACCAACTATGGCTAATTTGTAAGGTGGCCTCTTACATGCAAAGGTCGCCCTTTTATTTGATGGTTTCGAATCATTGATTTCGTTTGCTAGATCAACTAATCTACAGGGTGGACGCCAAGGTATCCGAGAAACTTCGGAGATAAATTCAGCAATGAAAATTAGGAAAAAATTTTATTGACATAAACTTTATATCAAAATTTGAAGTTAACTTTATATCTTTACATAAAATTTAATTCTCTAAACGTGTATTGATACAATTTTATAATATTTTAAAAATAAAATCACTTTACGCCCTATAAAATGCCAATCGGAGTAAAATTTTGTATTTCTTACTATTATTACCATGCGACCAGTTTTTCCAAAACGGCAATTTAAAATTCAAAAATTTTGGGTTCATTTGTCCTTTTGTTATACCTATCATGGGAAACACTGTATAGTAAGTAGTTCTGGCCCATATAACATTTTTTGCCGGTGAAGCATTGGCAAAAAGGTATCAAAAAACATCAAAATGGGCAATTGGCCGTTATTAGGCCACGTGTTGCAGAAAATGTGATGGCATTTATCATTAATAAGTTATGATAAAAAAATGCGTTTAAGATGATGGTATCCATCATTCATAAATTATGCTGAAAAATATGCATTTAGGATGATGGCATCCATCATTACAAAGGTTTTGGCAAAAATATGCCTTTTAGATGATGGCATTACATTATTTTTTTCCTAATGACAATAAATGCATTTTTTACCGTCCAGGGAACTAAAATGTGCATAAATAATGCACATGCATAATGTGTGTTTATGTACAGGGTGTCCCATATAAAATTAAATACTATAATTTTGGAAAAACCATAAGAGATACAAGAAAAAGTTAAATGCAGAAGTTGTTCAGTGAAATGTATTTTTTTAGTATTTTTATTGTATCTCTTATGGTTTTTCCAAAATTATAGTATTTAATTTTATATGGGACACCCTGTACATAAAAACACATTATGCATGTGCATTATTTATGCACATTTTAGTTCCCTGGACGGTAAAAATGCATTTTATTGTCATTAGGAAAAAATAATGTAATGCCATCATCTAAAAGGCATATTTTTGCCAAAACCTTTTAATGGTGGATGCCATCATCCTAAATGCATTTTTTCAGCATAACTTATTAATAATGGATGCCATCATCCTAAACGTATTTTTTCATCATAACTTATTAATGATAAATGCCATCACATTTTCTGCAACACGTGGCCTAATAACGGCCAATTGCCCATTTTGATGTCTTTTGATACCTTTTTGCCAATGCCTTGCCGGCAAAAAAATGTTATATGGGGGTCAACTACTGGCCAGCTCTAAATTCTACCAACCAAAAAAAACTTACCCAGGCGGGCCCCACTTCTTCGTTTTACTCGAAGGCATATTGTTCTGGATCTGATACACTAAAAACATAAAAAAACATTAAAAATATTCAATCAATAACTTACATTTGATATTTTTAAGAACTCTTTGAAAATATAATAAATTTATCAGTTGATTTGTATTTTTTAAGTCATTTTTTTCGTAAGGGCCCTATCAAATTTGGCGTTAACAAAAATTTTGATCCATTATATCTTCTAGCTTTCAAAAGTTATTACACAAACCATTTTATTTGAATTTTTATCAGCCTGTAACATTTGTAAAATAAAATACACGAGAAACAAAATAAATAAGGTATTTCCTGTGCAATTTAACTCCAACATTATGTTTAAACCCTGTATAAACTAATAACAATAGCCTAGTTTACACCGGGAGAAGCAAATTTTTAGTTCGAGGTCTAAATGACGTCACCTGGCGCGCTTGTGGCTGCTTCGGTTGTATCGGCAAGCGTCAATCTCCGAAGTTAAGCAGTAGAATGCGCGCCCATAATTTGATGGGTGTCCGGCGACAGCGGTGTTTTGGGCAACGGCACACGGTGTTCTGCTCGGGGATGCGGACCGAGCAACAACCATCCAAGTTATGGAATGAATGGTGTGTGAATGAGAAGGAGTAGGGGTCAAGGTACAATAAGCCTTCAGGCTGCAGTGCACCACCTAGGGGGGCGGTCGTCGGACCTGGGTGGGATGACCCCGAAAGGGTGAAAAAAAAATGACGTCACACGTACATTATTCACGGTGTAAACACTTGAGTATTAAAATTTGCTACTCCAATTCAGTCCTTCTCAAATGGGGTGACCAAATATGATTTTCCTTGGTGTAAACACTTCGGACTTTTTTAGTGGACCAAAATGACAGCCTTGATCTTTGACAGTGCGCATTTCGATGAAAAAGACGTTGAATTTCCGGTCTTAACCTAATAAGTTTGTTGTTTGTTTATATTATTTAAAATTTTGTTCATATTTAACCAAAACTGTTTGCGTATTCTTTTTTTCATATGGAATTTAAAAGCGATACAGTTTTAAAAGATAAAAAACGAGGTTAGGTTCTAGTCACATGCTCAGCTGTCATTTTGGTACTAGGATTAAACGTGAATTAAATTGATCCATAAACTAAGTTGGTGTAAACACTAGTGAACTAACAAAAATAAGTCCTAGGTTTGGTCCACGGATCTAATTGGTCCTCGCGGTGTAAACTAGGCTAGTGTAACCAATGGATTAAGTTCCATCGTGTCCAAAAAAAATGGGACAACATTTTCTAGTTTTATCTTCTGGTCTATTAGAATATTGTGTTTTAATGTTGTCAAGCTAAAAGCAATGTAATTTTGTAACACAGCTACGTCAAAAATTTTTCATTTGTAATACCACTAGTGCTAAATTTATTTCCGAAAATTACTATATTTTGAAAATTATCCCGAGCCGCAGGCGACAGAATTTTCTTAAAATATTCGTGGCCGAGAAAAATTTCCCGGAATAATTTAAGCACGTGTGGTATTCGGTAAGAAATTTTCACACCAAGTTTGTGGTAAATAATATTCTTTTAAATTAATATTTCTAACTTTGACACGAGCTTTAAAATTTTACTATAAAATAAATATTTTCCATTTTACCAATTGTAGGTGCAAATATATGTAATTTTAGAGCTTATCATTGTTTATTCTTTTATATTATATATACCTTATATTACTACTACTGGTAAAAATAGTTTATTTTAATTTTTTAGACCCATGCCTTGCTTTCGTTTGCTCTTCACTTATGTCTAGTACTTCAGTCTTATGATATTATTTTACTAACTGTAGTTGTATAAAATTGTCATTTAGGGTCTTAAAACCTTACATTATTTTAAGTTATGTCTGAAATACTACAACTGGTACAAAATAACATTCTCTTTAATTATGGATGTGAATGACAGACATGACGTTAAAACAAATTTATTGATTATGTCAAAAAATTTCCACTATAATTCGCTCCAGGGTACCCCAGGCAGGAGAAAAAAATCCGATAAATACTTGTGTTGTCATGGTAATGCAACCAAAACTACACATTTAATTGGTCAAAAAACAGTGGTGTGGAATTTTCAAATATAAGGAATGTGATTTCTTATAGACTAGGAGACACTTGGATTTCAATGGCCCAGTTTTTAACACGCTTTTATTAACTTGGGTTGTAACTATCTATCTATCTATCAATCTATCTATCTGGCTGCCTATGTAACGGAATCTTTTGAGCCTAATTTTAACCAACTTCCAGCTATTCGATTTCTTTGAAACTTTGCACACGTATTAAGGACCCATGACAATGCAATAATCTGCAAACAGTATCCCTTTATCTTTTTTTTAATCGCCAGGAAAAAATTCCATTATATTATAAAAACAACACCTAGGGATGCCATCTGTTGGAAAAATTTCAAACTTTGCTATTAAATGAGGAAGAAATTTTTTAGTGGATTGCAAAGTGTTGACAACGGTCCAAACATTTCCTGGAGTGCCATCTGTTGGCAAAATTTGAAACTTTGCTACTTAATGAAGAAGAAATTTTTTAGTGAGTTGCAATCTTTTGCAAATTTTAAAATTTGCTACCATTGTCATTTCATAGGGGGCTGGTTATTTTCTTTTTGCTGCTTAATTAATTAGTATGTTCTAATTTACTGTTATATTAAGAATTTTGTGCAATATAACGAACTAAAAAATGAAAAATAATTAATAGTTTAAAAAAACTAAAAAAACACGCTTTTATATGCAACCGAACTAAAAATTAAAAAATAATTTTTTCATTAAAAAAAATATTTTCACTTCATAGTAAAAAGCGTGGGGTGCATTTTACTATTTTTCATAACTTTTCCATCATAGATATTGGCAAATATAATAATTATAACATTTAATATTTTAAGCACCCCACGCTTTTTACTATGAAGTGAAAATATTTTTTAATGAAAAATTATTTTTTAATTTTTAGTTCGGTTGCATATAAAAGCGTGTTTTTAGTTTTTTTAAACTATTAATTATTTTGAACTAGTACTTATAATGTCGAAACTGTTAGGTCTTTGTGTATTGTCTATTTTAAAATGATTTTTTTAAAGATGTTAAACCCTTTTTAATAATGTTTAAATAAATTAAAAATTAAACTTACCTGATGAATATGATTAATAACTTCCCGTATGCGTTGCGTCTTCTAGAGTTTTACCATTAACTTCTAAAATTTCATCACCTACTTCAAGGTTATCGTTATCAGCGGGCGAACCTAAAATGGTCATTTGAAGTAATTACATATGTAAAACGCAAAAAAAGCAGTGACGTCAGAGATGCAATTAGTATAGTAGCCCAATGGAATTACAGTATTTGATAATTAAAACGCATATTTTTTGAATTTTAAATTTTTTAATAATAGTATATTATATTACAGTCAGTTGAAGAAATTCACTAATTTCACACAAGTAGGAATATTGTTGCACAATGCGTCAGCCAAGTGCGACAAACCCACGAGTCCCAGTGCGGACTCCTGTGGACAAAAATCAAAAAACAAGGTGTGACAATTAATTTTTTTATTGATGCAAAATTATAGATAAAAGACGGGGATATCAATAACTAAACCTATTTTTTAATTCGATTGGTAGAAATGCACAAGAAATATATACATGGTGTCCGGAAAGGTGATGAGGTCAAAAATGATAGGGGTGATACAGTAAGCCAAAATAATGTAAGTACTTCATATATAAAAAAGTTTATTCGCCCTTCGTTAGGGAGATATTAACCTTCAAACTTGGCATAAAAAAATAATTTAATTATCACTTTTGAACTGTTGCCACAGTACCAATAATATTTGGACTACTAAATAACCTCATAGTAGTGCTTCTTTCCATAGGTAAACAGCTGTTCAGTAAGTCGAAAATATACAGGGTGCGACGATAATTTTTCATTTATTGTATGCATATTTAACACTGATGACAAATTTGACTTTTTACTTTGATTCCATCACCATTTTTGTACAAAAAGGTATACCTAATTTGAATCGATTATCTTCGACCGTTTTTATAAAATCGAATTTTAAGTCCAGACATACCCGCATTTTGTAAGTAATTTAAAACTTTATTTTTTTAGAAAATTTTTAAAACATGGTTAAATTCTTAAAAACAATTTTTAACAGTATTTAAAAGTTTAAAGGGTTTACAAACACTGTTTTTAATAATTTTACCACATTTGAATACGTTTATCTAAAAATAGAAATTTTTTACTACATACAAAATACTGGTATGTCTGGATTAAAAATACGATTTTATGAAAAAGGTCCAAGATATCGATTCAAATAAGGTATACCTTTAATGTACAAAAATGATGAAGAAAAAATGCAAAATGTAAAATTTGTCAGCTGTGTTAAAAATGCTTAAATTAACTGCAAAAATCGTCGCACCCTGTATAATTCACGACTTACTGAACAGCCGTTTACCCATGGAAAGAAGCATTACTATAAGGTTATTCATTATTCAACCCTTGAACCTCCCGTAAATTATCCAATTCCAGCGGTTACCCCAGTTCCTCATAAAATGCCCGATATTATTTTTAAAGTAAAACACATTAAGCGTATCCTTTCTTCCCTTAACACCAAGAAATCGTCTGGGCTGGATGGCATACCAGTAATCGTTTTAAAAAAATGTGCTCCAGAACTTGCATCAATCTTAACTTGGCTCTTTCGAATTTCTTACAACACAGGTATCTTTCCGGAGAGCTGGAAAGCTGCACGTGTTCAACCGATTCTCAAGAAAGGATCTAAATCTCTTTCATCTAACTATAGACCAATTTCAATTCTCTCAGTTCTTTGTAAGGTAATGGAGAAATTAATTAGTTCACAAATTCTTGAGTATGTAGAAAAACACAAAATTTTGCATGCCAGGCAGAATGGATTTTGCCACAAAAGATCTACAGCAGATCTTCTTTCCTTCATATCACACTTCTGGAATAAGTCTCTTGAGTCTTTAGGTGAGTCTCAGATCGTTGTTTTTGATATATCCAAAGCTTTTGACCAGGTCTGGCATGCCGCACTTCTTAATAAACTTCCTCCTATGGTCTTTCAACTAAACTCTGTACTTGGCTCTCTAGTTATCTATCTGATCGACGTATATCAGTTATTGTGGACGGCCATTCTTCAAGCATTCACCAAGTAAATGCTGGAGTGCCTCAGGGCTCAGTTCTGGCACCAACATTGTTTCTTCTTCACATCAACGATCTTCTCTCGTTCACAACTAATTCCATTCATAATTTCGCCGACGATAGTACCCTTCACTCCAGTTTTCAGGTTCCTAAACCCATCACTAAACCTGTTTTGGAAAACAAACGCAGAGCGATGCAGATATCTCTTTCGCAGGATCTTAATTTAGTATTGGATTGGGGCGCCAAAAATCTGGTCCATTTTAATGCATCCGAAACACAATCGTGTTCCTTGTCCTTGGGATTCACCTAGAAACTTAAGAGACTTGTTCCAGGTGTGTGAAACGAAGGAAAGAAGATCTGCTGTAGATCTCTTGTGACGAAATCCGTATTGCCTGTTATGTAAAATTTTATGTTTTTTAAATACTTAAGAATTTGCGAGTTAATGGACTTCACCATTACTTTACAAAGCATTGAGAGGAGTGAAATAGGTCTATAGTTAGATGAAAGAGATTGAGATCCTGTCTTGGGAATAGGCTGGACTCGTGCAGCTCTCCAGCTCGGAAAAATACCCGTGTCATAAGAAATTCGAAATAGCCTAGTTAAAATAGGTGCAAGTTCAGAAGCACATTTTGTTAAAATGATTGCTGGTATTCCATCTAGCCCAGATGATTTCTTGGTGTTAAGAGAAGAAAGGATACGCTTAATGTGTTTAACCTTAAAAATAATATTGGGCATTTTATGAGGAACTGGGGAATAGTTGGAATTGGATGATTGACAGGTGGATGAAGGGTTGAATTGGCAGCAAATTGTTTAGCAAATAGTTAGGCCTTTTCTTTAAAGTAGAAATTATTTCATCTTCCAAAGTTAATGGTGGAAAAGAACTGGTACAGAGATTTCTACTGATGTTTTTGGCAAAGGACCAGAAGCTGCCATTTGAGAAAGAAAAGTACTTTGTTTTTTATACGGTTATCAAAGGAGTCTTTGACTTCTGATATTGTTTGGTGGTAGTGGTTTCTTGCTTTAATGTAAGCTTGTCGACTAGGATTCTGTAGAAACTTTCTGTGAGCTTGAACTTTTAAAAGTCTTGCTTTGTCACTTGTTTTAGTAAACCAAGGTTTGGGTGGTTTTCTTGGTGTAAGGTACATAGGTTTCAACGCCCAATTCGAGCTTTTGGAACCGTTGTTATTGGCGGTGCCGCAGAAGGAAACTGAACCAGCTCGGTGACAATGCGCATTTTCTCGGTTCGCTCCGTGCCAGTTTACTTTTGCAAGTGCAAGCAAAAGTAAACTGGCACCGAGCTGGTTCGAATTTTAAGTGAACTGGTGCAGAGCGAAATTTGAATTGCTCGCTCCAAGTGCCTGTGTGATGAATTTACAGTCAGTCAGCGTCGAGAGGCTGATTTAAAAAAACAAGTTTTTTTATTCTCGCATAAAGATCAAGGACAGCGCTCTCACATTTTCCGCTTTACGCTGGCCGCTGACGCTTAGTATGCTGTCTGAGACCTTATGCGTTGCCGCTAAAGGCATTATCCTTATAAGTGGCTACGTTCTAAAAAAAAGTAAAAAAAGAATAACAACTTACCATATAGCTTTATCTTTTTATCTTTGGTTTCAACCAGAATGATTACATAGCCTCCTAAATCCACCATGATTTGGATGACAAAAAATCTGAAACAAGAATATTCTGTTTAGTTACATAATAAAAATGTTTCTTTATGTAAATACATTTACATGGTTTACTCCATTAAAAAATCGGTTGAACATTAAAAGCAATTATATGATCTATTTCCTCAAATATAACTTTTTGTTTTAAACAAAATTTTTCGTTTTTGGTATTTTTCGCCATTTTCTCGTTATCAAGTCTTTGTAAACATCAAATTTTCTATTACGTGAAGAATGAAAAAACCCAAACATGTAAATAACTTTATTTTTATCAGAATTTTTTTAACCTTTTATTAAAAACTTGTCGCATATCTATCGTTCTAAAGTAATTAAATAAAGGGAGTTTTTGAAAATATATAAATCTGTAACTTGGAAACAACGCTTTTTATTCTTCAAAACGCATCCCAGCAAACACTATTTGCCGGCAATGTACATTTTTCATATTGGCATTGATGGTAAAGCATTGGCAATTGGTGACAATATTATGCCAATATCTTATACGCATTAAAAAGTCAACCCTAAATAAACACCTAATTGCCAATAAATTTTACATGCAGGCGAATTGCCGGCAGCATACAAAAATGGCGGCATACCAATCCTGATTAAATAAAGAACGCGTTTTTGTTGCAGGCAAATAAATATTGGATTTTTGAAGGCAAACCTTCAACGCATATATTCATACTTTTTAAACCATATTATTAACATTGGTATTTAACTAACATTAAAGCAATTTTTTTTGATCTGTTTTATTTATAATGGCAGCTAAACAACATTATTTTATGTTTTTTACATAATTTAAAGGAAATGGCCTCTTCATAACATTTTATTGTTAAAAATCATGCAAATAAAAATTAGGTCAAACAAAATGTCTATTATGTATTTTGGAGCGAATAAAAATAAAATGATGGTAAAATTAGCTACGTTAATTTCGACCGAAGGTGACCGGTTTGTGCATTTGTTTTCTACGTGGTTTTCTAGCTTTTTAGTTTCTTTTTTAAAGAAAAGAGTTTTTTAATAGACATAATTAAATGTATTCATTACCTAATAAGTGTGTGTTGTGTGATTAATTGGTGATGGCTAGTCGAGAAGGCGAGATATTAAAGTAGACTGTTAGGAGCTGGAAACATTTTGTTTAAAACTTTATTAAAAGTTTTAAAGACGTGTTAATAAAAAATATTATATATATTTAATAGTTTTTTGACATACCGATAGATGGCGTAATGGACAATAAACTACTACGTTTCTGCAATATCTTCGCTTTTTATCGTCTAAACCGTACCCATTAGACAAAAATAATTCGAGAGCGGTCTGCGGTAGGTGATCTCACTTAGCTTTGAAAGAAATATCTTCGGCTAGTGAAAAATCTGCATCTCCAAGTTGGACAGTGTTCCGAGAGATGGTACTTTGCATTGCAAGGAAATTGCATGCATTAAGGAGTTTTTTCCTATTTTAATTTTCAAATAAAATATCGCATCATTTTATCTTTTAAAAAAAGTATATGCGACAATTTTCGTCAATAAGACGTCAGCTTGCTGCTTGGGATTACCTGCATTTGCCCACTTTCGTGTCTTTTTTGTTATTTTTTTGCCAATAACTTATTAATGATGGATGCCATCATCTTAAACGCATTTTTTTGCCAATAACTTATTAATGACGGATGCCATCACTTTATCTGCAACACGTGGCCTAATAACGGCCAATTTTATTGCCCATTTTCGCGTCTTTTTGATACCTTTTTGCCAATGCCTTGCCATTAAAGAGTGTTGGCAATGCCAGTAAATTAAATGTACAACGCCGGCAAAAAATGTTATATGGGATGTTTTGGCATACAAGAAAAAAATTACCAGTGTCGTCCATGAAAGGTTTAAGTTAAATATTTTTAGTAAAAAAATGGTACGCCACTGCATTCTTCTAAGATAAAAATAATTTTTAAAATTTTTATTAGGTTTGGAAGAAATTTCTTTTTTGACATATTTTTATATTTCATGCACGGTTTCCGCGTAAATAGATAAAAACCATTTCTCGACACGATCATTTCGTATCGATAATATCAAATTCTGCAGTAAAAATCACCTTTTGTATTTATTCTTTAATTAGATAGGGATTTGACCATGCCGAGAAATGGTTTTATTTATTTACGCGAAACCTCAACAAACACTATTTGCCGGCAATGTACATTTTTCATATTGGCATTGATGGTAAAGCATTGGCAATTGGTGGCAATATTATGCCAACATCTTATACGCATTAAAAAGTCAACCCTAAATAAACACTTAATTGCCAATAAATTTTACATGCAGGCGAATTGCCGGCAAGCATACAAAAATGGCGACATACCAATCCTGATTAAATAAAGCACGCGTTTTTTTTGCAGGCAAATAAATATTGGATTTTTGAAGGCAAACCTTCAACGCATATATTCATACTTTTTAAACCATATTATTAACATTGGTATTTAACTAACATTAAAGCAATTTTTTTGATCTGTTTTATTTATAATGGCAGCTAAACAACATTATTTTATGTTTTTACATAATTTAAAGGAAATGGCCTCTTCATAACATTTTATTGTTAAAAATCATGCAAATAAAAATTAGGTCAAACAAAATGTTTATTATGTATTTTGGAGCGAATAAAAATAAAATGATGGTAAAATTAGCTACGTTAATTTCGACCGAAGGTGACCGCTTTGTGCATCTGTTTTCTACGTGGTTTTCTAGCTTTTTAGTTTCTTTTTTAAAGAAAAGAGTTTTTTAATAGACATAATTAAATGTATTCATTACCTAATAAGTGTGTGTTGTGTCATTAATTGGTGATGGCTAGTCGAGAAGGCAAGATATTCAAGTAGACTGTTAGGAGCTGTAAACATTTTGTTTAAAACTTTATTAAAAGTTTTAAAGACGTGTTAATAAAAATATTATATATATTTAATAGTTTTTTTGACATATTGATAGATGGCGTAATGGACAATAAACTTCTACGTTTCTGCAATATCTTCGCTTTTTATCGTCTAAACCGTACTCATTAGACAAAAATAATTCGAGAGCGGTCTGCGGTAGGTGATCTCACTTAGCTTTGAAAGAAATATCTTCGGCTAGTGTAAAAATCTGCATTTCCAAGTTGGACAGTGTTCCGAGAGTTGGTACTTTGCATTGCAAGGAAATTGCATTGCAGTAAGGAGTTTTCCTATTTTAATTTTCAAATAAAATATCGCATCATTTTAGCTTTTAAAAAAAGTATATGCGACAATTTTCGTCAATAAGACGTCAGCTTGCTGCTTGGGAGTATCTGCATTTGCCCACTTTCGTCTTTTTGTTATCTTTTTGCCAATAACTTATTAATGATGGATGCCATCATCTTAAACGCATATTTTTGCCAATAACTTATTAATGACGGATGCCATCACTTTATCAGCAACACGTGGCCTAATAACGGCCAATTGCCCACTTTCGCGTCTTTTTGATACCTTTTGCCAATGCCTTGCCATTAAAGAGTGTTGGCAATGCCAGTAAATTAAATGTACAACGCCGGCAAAAAATGTTATATGGGACCTGTGCATCAAATAAAAAAGTAAAAATATCAAATATGTGTCAAACTAAATGGGAATTTAAAAAAAAAACATTTTTATTTTAAAAAAATGCAGTGGTGTAGCTTTTTTTAAACTAATATTAACCTTAAACCCCCTTATAAACGACACTGGTAAACTTTTTTTGTACGCCAAAAAATGTCTTTTGGTGCATACAAGTAACAAAATTTAAATTGGTACAAAAGTTATTATAAAAAAACAACATTTTTTAAAATTTTTAACACCCTGTAGTTCGAAAACTAAGACGTTTAGGACATATTTCATATGAAGTTTTTTTATTATTTTTTATTGTAGAATTAGCCTTAAAGTTTATCAAACCATTTGTGAAACACCCTGTAGGATTTTTTATACTAAAAATTAACTGTTCATTCATTTTTAATTTTTCCATTATAACGTGCAAGTATTAATTATTTAATTGAAAAAAAACACAAAAACGAAATAAATTGGCGAATGCGAACTAAATCTTAATCTTAAGTGCCCTTGGTTGAGCATCTATTTCACGAAAAAGCTAGGGAGTTATTTTGTACCTTTCCACAATAAAATAAAATGTATTTTATAAATGAACTAATTATACTTACTTTGATAATAAACTTCGCTGATTACAACTTTGACCGAGTCTTTGTAATATTCACAATTTTAAGCATATTTCACAAACAAAATCATCTATCATAATTTCGTAGAACCCGTATGAAATTTGTGCGAAAACTTTAGGCAGTATAACTAACAAAAAAATAAAATATATATCTATAGGACTCGTGCTTCAGGGTATCTTATTGGGGCTGATTGGCGGAATAGTTCTCGGGACCATCGTAGCTCCTCGAGTCCCATATTCTGGAGCTCAGTCCCATCACTACTAGTCGCCATGATGTTCACAGAAGCTGAAACTGAAGGTGATTTTCGCGAATTTCACTCATAGCAACGTTTCGCGACATTCGGAGATGAAAATCCGCGGGCGTGGATGAGAAAGACTGAACGGACGACTGATGACGGTCTGAGGGCTGATCAATAAGGCGCGCGGTCCACAGCATCCCTTATTCGGGCAGTGGCGTTGGCGAGCGCCGCATCGGGATATTTTCGCGCATAGTCGTTGGCTGGGAAAATTGGGGAAATTTGCAACGAATTTACTGAATCTAGGGCGGTATTATAGGTCAGGTTCAAAAAACAACGCTGGGCCTAGAGAGCAAAACAGATCTTGAGGATTTTCTTCTTTGCTTTTATTAACTGAGTTAACTAAAGGGTTTAACTTTGTAAAAATTTTCTTAGCTTTAGATATGAATCAAACGTTTTCCTAGAACCTAGTTACGTAAAAGAAGGTTTTGTTTATTTATTTGTTATTATATTATTTAACGACTTCATTTAAAACCTTTATTATATCTAAAGTTCTTTATTTTTAGCTTTTTGTAATTTTTTTGTCGGTTAAATTTTTTCAATTATTATTTTTCTCTTTTTTAGTTTATTATTTTATTAAGTCGTGGAGGGTGAGTACAAGTCGCAATTTTTTGATTCATTTTAGAAGATATAAGAAATACGCGCTTTTTTAAAATTTAAGCTTTTTTCTAGATTTTTCAGGATTCCACCATCAGATCCTGATTTAGTTTCAATGAAACCACCTCGAAAGTGCACTTTTTCGACCAAAAGGAATTTTAAAAAGAATAATCACACAGCGTCGGATTTAGACTTGGGCGGCCCATAGGCAGAGCATGTAGTGGAGAGCCCTGAATCAAAAATGACCTCCCTTTAACCTTCAAAACATTTTCTTATACATACCCAAAAAAATAAAAGGTTCTCATCTAATTAAACCACATTTTTATATATATATATATATATATATATATGTTATGTTTGAGCCTTAGAAAACCACTTTTTAAAAAAGAACTTTTATTTTAAAATAAAAATTACAAGTTACACTTTTAAATTCTAAATTCTAAGTTTTGAGTTAACAGGCATAGAATTTGTGCCAATACTGAGTTAACAATAACAGGTGTATTTGCCGATACTGAGTTGCTCAGTAAGGTGGATGAAAGTATTTATAGTTTCGTACTGCGCAATTGATATTTTCTAGAACGATTTGTTTGTCACGTAGGCCATGAGACAAAAAATGGGTATTCACCATGTTTTTATAAATAACAAAAAAGGATTGTAAACATTATTGTCAGCAAAAAAGACACTTGGATGTTTATTTAAGACGCAAAATAATATGAAACATAAAAATATGCAATTTCCTGACTTGAAGGATTTTTAACTAAATACGTTCATCCATTACAAATAAAATAAAATATTTATTAAATATTATTTTAAATAATATGGTATATTTTTCATATATAACAGCTCCCCCTTTTAATAAAAAGTTAGTGCTTACATTGCAGTAACTTTTGAAAAACTAAAAATGTTATACTTTTTAAAATTATTATTAATTTTATTTTATTATAATAAATCAAACTAAATTAAATGATTATAATATAAAGGTAAATAAAATGTTTTCCAATTTAAGTAGATTAAATTTATTTCGATATTTAGGCACAACTTTTGTTGGCGGTTGTATTTTCTATAAATTCCAAACTTTCCCCTTCTTCAATGGGTTCACCAACCCTTATACCTGGGCGTCTCCTAGGTAATATTTTTGAAAAAGCTCCCCTTAAGTTTGAAAGTTCAATTGGTGGTAGATCAGGTGGATCACCGGGCGAAGTCTCAATACCATAACGTATTGCTCTTTTACGTTTTTACATTTATAGTATATGTAAACGATAATTACAATGACAATTAAAGTAATTGATACATATGTAAACCAAGAATAATATTTTTATAGCTGGTTCATTAATAAGGTCATCAAGTTCTTCTGAATATTGATCCAACTTATGTTTCGCGATCTCTAAATCATCTAAATTTAATTGACTAATTTTAATTGGTTTTAAATTAAGATATTTATGAGAATTTT
>JACEGR010008016.1:0-41883 GCA_014170235.1 Listronotus bonariensis
CTAAAATTTATAAAACTATAAAACGTGACAACGTTGTAAAAGTGGCAACACAGCGCAGTCGTCCGTCTCGGCCTTCTTCTTCTCTCAGCCGCCATGCCTAGCAGACGTTTTTAGTACCTACCGTTTAATTAGAAAATACAGTCCATTTAGTAAAAACAAATAGTTTTATTTAATTAGGCAATAAGAGAAAACACCGGTGAACGTGGTCACCAACCAACATGGTCCATCGACCGAATAGTTAGAAAATTTAGTGAAAAACGGTGAAATAATTGCACGGCTGGCGGCACCTGCTGTTGGTAAGTTCCCATCCTTCTCACCCTAGTAGATTTCCAGATTAGTTCGTCTTACTTGCGCGTGAAGAATATTCATGTCTGCATAATCGTCGTTTTGTAGTATTAAGTTTGAATTATTTAGTAGTTTTGTAGATTTTTTCGTAGACAAATTGTTAGTAGCCTAGACGGGGTAATTTGGAGGTTCTTATTTAGTCAGTTGGGATTTAAAAACAATAATAGATTGATATTGATTTTAGTTGTATTCGCGAAATAGTTTTGGCATTGTCACGGCGTGGGTGACCATCGACGTACTAACATTTAGAATACTAGTAATATTCTAAATTATAGATAGGTTATAGTATTAAAAAAGGAAAAGGTTGGAAATTTAATAATTTATTACAAAATGGGTAAAAAATCAAATACTGAAAAACCGATAGATGTAGAACTAACAAAATTGGTTGCTAAGCGCGAAAGAAATAAACAACAGCTAGAGTTTTTATCAACTGTAAATGAAACTAAGATCAGTGAACTTCAGATCCGATATAAGAAAGTAGAAGGGGTTTTTGAACAATTTGAGGATATTCAATTAGAAATCGAGCTTTTAAATCCAAATGGAGATGGTAGTAGTGAACGAAGTCAATTCGAAGGGCAGTTTTACGCATTAATGGCTAACGCTAAAAAATTTATAGACAATTATCAACTCGCGGCAAATCAAAATATTATAGCAAACCAAGGCGCACAAAATTATTTTTTGTTAACAGTTTAGGCTTATCAGAGGGTGCTAGGTTGCCAAACCTAGGTCTACCCAAGTTCAGGGGAGAATTTGATAAATGGATACAGTTCTTCGAAGCCTTTCAAACTTTAGTACATACTAATTCGTGTTTAGGTAGTGTTCAAAAGATTTACTATTTATTAGATTGTTTGGGGGTGATGCGAGAAAAATTTTAGATTGTTTAGAAATAACGAGAGATAATTATGTAGTAGCAATAGATTTATTAGAAAAACGCTTTCAAAATAAGCCAGTGATAATTCAAAAACATCTTAAAGCCCTGGTTGATATGCCTTCAATAAATAAAGATAGTGCTCCTTTGTTAAGAAACTTGTGTGATTCCTTAGAAAAACATCTACGAGCGTTAAAAGCTTTAGGGGAACCCGTAGATTCCTGAGATAGGATACTTATATTTTTAATAAGCCGAAAATTAGATATTGACACGAAAAAGAGTGGGAGCAAAAAACTGTAACAGATTTTAAGGGGGAACAGAAGATATTAAATTTTATAGATTTTTTAACAAATAAATGTTGCATTTTGGAAACTGTAGAAACAAATCTTAAGGGATCTGAGTTCGTAGGGTCACATTCGGGTAGTAGCGCTAGGGGAGCATATTCAATAGTAGGGGTAAAGTCAAGTGTGAAGTATGGGGCTCACACTTTGTTTACTTTTGCGATAAGTTATTAGCTATGTCGGTGTAAGAACGCTCGGCAGAAGTCAGAAAACAAAAGTTGTGTTATAACTGTTTGCGTTCTAGTCATATTGCAAATGAGTGTAGATCTGATGGTTGTAAAAAATGTAGAGGTCGCCATAATACCTTATTACACCCTGAAAAGCATTTAGGTAGTAAGATAGTAGATGTAGAGTCGAAACATGAAAAATCTTCAACAAATGAAAATAAACAACTTCAAGAAGGAGCGCATGTGTGTGTGGATGTGTTAGAATCGGGTTCTGAAGATCCTTTAGTAGTGGCAACTTCATATGATAATTCAAGCCAAGTAATTCTATCAACGGCGGTCATATATATAAAAAATAGAAGTGGTGACTTTGTAAAATGCAGAGCTCTGCTGGACAGCGGATCCCAAATGAACTTTATTACTAATGATTTGGTCAGAAGGTTAAATTTAGATAAGAATAAAATTAATATTCCAGTGTCAGGTGTTACACAAATGTGTAATGTTAACGAAGATTAGTTATCAAATGCAGTCCACTATTAAATCTTGTTACAACAATTTTAATGCACCATTGTCGTTTTTGGTTTTAGAAAATGTCACCGCTGACATTCCCGCAAAGTCATTTGATTCTCCTCATCTAAATGTTCCTTCCAACTGGAAATTAGCTGATCCTGAGTTTAATGTATCGTCAAAAATTGATGTCTTAATAGGAGCTAGTTTGTTCTTTGATTTACTTTGTGTAGGCCAGATTAGGTTAAGTGAAAATCAACCGCTTTTACAAAAAAGTGTTTTAGGGTGGATTATTTCAGGTCGTGTAGTCGAAAATCAAAAGGAAACCGCTGCTACTCCTAAGATCTTATATCATCTTTTAATAAATCAAAACATTCATGATCAGTTAGAAAAGTTTTGGGTTATGGAAGAAATTGTAAATAAGAAATATCATTCGAAAGAGGAATCTGATTGTGAGCAGCACTTTAAAGAGACAGTAGTTAGAGATAGTTCAGGCAGATTTTGTGTTTCACTTCCATGTAAGGACAAAATAACGAGTCTAAGACACTCACTTGAAAATGCAAAAAGTAGATTTTACACTTTGGAGAAAAAACTATCTAGAAATGCGGTTCTAAAAGAAAAATACTCTTCTTTTATGAATGAGTACATTGAGTTAGGACACATGAGTAAAATAGAGGTAGATAAGGTTGATAGTGAGTGTAATGTTTATTACTTGCCCCACCATGGAGTAGTGAATGAAGGTAATCTCACAACAAAATTGCGTGTAGTGTTTGATGCAAGTGCTAATCCAATGGTATTTCATTAAATGAGGCATTAAAAGTAGGACCAAGTATTCAGGACGATCTGTTTAACATTTTAGTTAGATTTCGGCAACATAAAGTAGTAGTTACAGCGGACATAGCAAAGATGTACCGCCAAGTAAATATAGATAAAAATCAGCGGGACTTATAAAGAATAGTTTGGCGCATAGATCCAAATTCTGATTTAAATCATTATCGACTGAACACGGTCACATATGGTACCGCACCCGCGTCTTTTCTAGCTACGCGATGTCTTCAACAGATAGCTAATGACATAAAAGATAGGTTACCCGAGATTAGTAGGATAATTTTGAGAAACTTTTATGTTGATGATTTAATTTTAAGTGTAGAATCAGTCGATAAGGCAATAGAGATAGGAAGGTCTATATCTAGCGAATTAAATCAGTTCGGATTTCCACTTAGAAAGTGGTCCTCGAATGTAAAGGAAGTATTAGATAAACTTTCTGTTCATGAAAATAAAGATTTAGGTTATCTTTTCACCGACAGTGATACTAAGAAAACATTAGGTATTTTTGGCAAGCTAATTCTGATGTTCTTGAATACATGGTAAAAACGACGACGTCATAATAGTGTTACAAAAATATTTATCCTGTCAGTCGTCTCCCAAATATTTGATCTATTAGGTTTAAATAAATAAATAAATAAATAAATAAATACTCTTTATTTCCATTTGATTTACATTCGTAAATATTGGATAATGTCAAATTTACATTTATTTTAAATATCAATAGCACATTTTTTCATACAAACATAAACATAAAATTAAATAAATATATAATTAAAAATCATGCTGCATATATTCGTCTACAGAATAAAATGCCCTATCACAAAGAAGTTTTTTTACCGCTGTTTTAAAGTGGTTGACATTAGATATTTCTTTTATTCTCAAAGGTAATTTGTTGTAAAGTTTTATAGGTAGGATACGGGGACCCTTGGCAACAGCGCTTAATCTGTGCTTGGGTATGTTGATATTTAAATTTGTTCGTAGTGAGTGTTCCAAGATATCGTCCCGAGTTTTGCCAAAACTCGATGGATTTGACTTGACCAAGCAAACGCTCTTTAAGATAAAAATGCTAGGAAACGTGAGCAGATTCAGTTGAATAAATAAATCCTTACAAGAATGTCTTCGTGGTTTAAACACCATGGTTCGAAGTATTTTTTTTGTTGAATGAAAATTTCGTTTGCTCTAGAGCAATTACCCCAGGCTATAGTGGCATAATTTAAAGTCGAGTAAACATATGCATTATAATAAAGTAATAGAAGCGGCAAATCAAGTTTATTTCTCAATTGCCATAAGACAAAGCAATGCCTTGCTAATTTTTTAAGAACGCTATCTACGTGATCCGACCATTGTAACCTACTATCTACTAGCACACCGAGAAATTTAGTATAATTTTTTTGTTCTATTGATTTATGGTTAAGATGTATGAGAAGGCTGTGATTCTGATCTTTTAATGAGAAATGTATTAGTTCGGTCTTTTCATGGTTAAGTAATAAACCACTTTTTTCACAGTAATTCGTTACATTTTTAACAGCTATCCTACTGTTGTCTCGCAGTTCCTCGACATTCGAGCCACTTGTAACAACCGCCATATCATCCGCAAACAGAGAGACGTAATTTTCATCAGAGCTCATTTGGAATACATCATTAATAAAAATTATGAAAAGCAGGGGCCCAAGGATGCTTCCTTGGGGCACACCTCGCGAAACAAATTCATACTCCGAGGAATAGTTTACCGATCCGCGTCTCAAAACTACTTTTTGCCTGCGGTTCGTAAGGAAACTTTTAGCCATTGTAAGGCATTTCCTCGAATACCATATCTTTCACACTTTTTAAGCAATAAGTTAATATCAATTAGCTCGAAAGCCCGTTTTTGATCAAAAAACAAGCAAGCTGTCTGCTTACCACTGTCAAGTTTATCAAGTATTTTATTACAAAGGGAAACAATCGCATGCTGAGTTGATATATCTTTACGGAAACCGAACTGATGCTGATTAAAAATTTTTCTCTTTCCAAGAAATTCATTAAATACTTATAGAAAGCCTTCTCGAATATCTTTGAAAAAACCGATAATATAGATATGCCCCTGTAATTACAAACATTATGATCATCGCCCTTTTTAAAAATGGGTCGAATTATGGCATTTTTCAAAACATTCGGAAAATGCCCCTCTACAAACGATATATTTATAAGGTTGGTCAGTGGTAAAACAATATAATCGATTACCGTTTTCAACAATGAACAAGGTACACAATCGAATCCGGCCGAGTCCTTCTCCGAGACGGACAAAACAAGGTTGCGTGTCTCATTGGGCGTGTAGGGACCCAAAAATAAAGTATTATTTATTTTAGGACAAAAATTAAGTATATTCTCATCAACAATTAAATTTGCAGTTAAGCTATTTATAGAATCAACAAAATAAGAATTAAATGTTTTTGCGGCTTGATCCATGTCTTGAATCTTATCGCTATTTGTAGGCGTGATAAAATAATCCGGTATATTTTCTGCACTTTTTATATTTGTCTCATTTTTTATAATATTCCAAGATGTTTTGGATTTATTATTGGAATTTAAAAATAACTGATTGTAATATGCTTGTTTACTATTTTTTATTTGCTCTCTATGTTCTTTTTTAAGTGATTTATATTGGGTTAAAATGGTATGGTCATTGGTGTACTTCCAAAGTTTAAAAATGTTTCTTAATAAATCGCCTTTATTAATAATTTCTTGAGTGAGCCAGGGTTTTTTATTTAATTTTATATTTCCACGACACTTTTCTAAGGGAAAAGAAAAATCGAAGATGTCTTTAAAAATCCGAAAGAACTCGTTAAATTTATTATCTAAACATCTTTCATCGTGCAATAAAAATGACCAGTCAACCTTTGAGAGTTCCAACTTAAATCTGCTCACATTGGCCTCCTTTCTAAAGCATCTTTTAAACGAAACATTGTTTTTTTCCTTGACATCCGGGATCTCAAAGCTTACATGCTTAGTAGGTCCGGTCACAATAAGAGCGAAGCTTTTACTTCAACAACTTTGGCAGTTAAAATTAGAGTGGGATGATACTATTCCTTTAGATCTGTTTTCAATCTGGAATGACTTTTACAATTAACTAAAGTGCTTAAATGAAATTAGAATCCCAAGGTAGTGTATAATTTTGAATGCAATCGGTTTTGAAATACATGGGTTCTGTGATGCGAGTGAATACCATTTTGACATCTCAAGACATGAGTACGATATTCGCGCAGGTAGAGGCGGTGTTAAACACTCGACCCTTAACCCCTTTATCCTGTGATCCAAATGATGTTTCCTCCCTCACGGCTGTTCATTTCCTTATTGGGGACACTCTTACCGCATTGCCACAAGCAGATGTTTCTGAAAAGGCTTCAAATTGCCTAGATCAATACCACTTGCTTCAGAAGATGTATCAGCAGTTTTGGGTTCGCTGGTCGACCGAATATTTGTCACTTCTGCAGCAGCGAACTAAATGGAGTCAACCCCATGACAATATCAAGCCTGGTGCCCTGGTGGTGTTAAAGGAAGAAAATGTCGCGCCTTTAAACTGGAAACTAGGTCGCGTGGTCCGCAGTTCATCCTGGCAAGGACAAACGTTCGTGTTGTCAGTGTGCGAACTCGTGCCGGAACTGTGCAACGTTCGGTACAAAAGGTGTGCGTCTTGCCTATAGACACTTTATAAAATATTAACTGTTAATCCAATGTGATTATCGGCTAAATATAAGTAAAAATACTGTTTCTGTTGCAGGCGATTATTTTATAAGTCATGTTATAAGCTAGTATGATTTGCTACCCTATGGTTAGTTATATTTGTTGAAAGTGTAATCTTTCAAGGCTGGCGGTTATGTTTAGTATCTGCTAAAATTTATAAAACTATAAACGTGACAACGTTGTAAAAGTGGCAACACAGCGCAGTCCTCCGTCTCGGCCTGCTTCTCTCAGCCGCCATGCCTAGCAGACGTTTTTAGTACTTACAAAATACAGTCCATTTAGTAAAAACAAATAGTTTTATTTAATTAGGCAATAAGAGAAAACACCGGTAAACGTGGTCACCAACCAACAATCATCATTAAATAGAAATTTTAAAGAGCTTTAAGAAAATACCACATTTGATATGTATATCTCTTATTGTTTTGGAAATATGGCCATCCAAATCTAAAAAATAGTAAATATAGTGTCTATTTTATCTTCGACACTAAATTTAGTGCTTATAGCTTAGAGCTGAAGATATAATGGAAATTTAATGTAATGTTCAGATTTGAATGGCCATATTTTTTAAACTATAAGAGAGGCATTTTAAATGTTGTATTTTCTTAAAGCTCTTTAAAATATCTGTTTAATGGTGATGTAATATGTAGAATGTTTCATATGTAGACCTTTTTTAAAGCTCTTTAATAGATCTTCCGAATGGTGATATAATATAAAGGCTGTTCCATTTTAAAAAGTACATGTTTTTGTAATAAATTACAAAATTTATGTTTAATAATTGTTTTTCGGTTGGCAGCACGTTTATTAGCGGAAAAAGTATTATATCTTTATTAATCTAACCGATTCGTATCTCCAATAATAAGGAAGTTAGCAAGAGTGCCACTAAAAGTTTTCCATATGACGCTTATCTACGTAGACACACTGTATACGCTTTAAACTATTGAATTGAGTTTAAAGAATAATTTTAAACAGATAACCTTAAATAAAACAATAATGACAACCTCTGTCACAATATTTATATTCTTGGTAAAATGTTTATATTCATTCTTTATTTAATGTTTTTTGCAATATCTAAACTTGTAAAAACGGAAATTTCCATATTAGGTGAAGGTATAGGTTATATAGAAGAAGACGATATCGCAATTATATTTTTTGTAACAGTAAAAAATATATGTAAAGATGATTTGGAACTATCTGTAAACATGATTCAATGTTGTGAAACAATAAGTTCAGAAGAGATTGACTGCAACTCCATGACACTTCTGGGAGGAGATATGGGCATATTACCTTTAATGTATGAAAAAAATTTAACTTTAATTTATCCAAACCTTTATCTATTTAATCGACGTGGAGTTTGTTCGATAGCTATAACATATCGCAACCAATTTAAAAGAAAGAAATTTCAACGGATATACATTTTGACACAACTAAATTTTGTCCAGGATCTCATAAAGCCCAATGTCCAACAGTCGATTTAGATAGTAAAGAAAATTGCAATCCAGTAGACTGTTTAATAAAATATTCAGGTACCACAAGCTATTTTAATCCAGAGTGCGGTAGATGCCAGAAAGTACCTGTATGTAATTCCAAGACTGATGGATGTTTTCCTGATGTGGGCTATTCCCCGTATAGTAATGAATGTGTTGATCTTAATGATCCTATTTCAAAAAAGATTTAGAAGATTTGGAAAATGGACAAGTGGACACGAATCATACAAGCATGATTAATGCAATTTGTCATTATGGAAAGGTAACTGAGACTGGAGAATGTTTGTGCCATAATGGATGGGTCACATCTACTAACGACGAAGGTATGTATATAGAGTATATGGTAAACAATTTTGATTTATAATTAAAGGTTATTGTTTCTTTACTGTCTAATATTATTCTTAGTCAATTGTGAATACATTTTCACTATTTTCTCCATTGACTCTCCAAGAGTTTTGAACTCTACGGGACATTTTTAGTTTTGAAATTCCAATAATCGAGATGCTTTTTTAACAAAAATACTTCTTAATGCATCCTTTTTACTATACAGCGTGTATACACATAAACTTAAAATATTATTGCTAGGGAGAAACAATGTAGTAGTAAACCATTTTTTGTTTTAAATATAATTATATAAAGATTTTACACAGCTTTGCACAATTTATTGGCAAATTTTTTGTTTTTTTATAAAAATACCCAATAAATAGGTCATGATGATATGGTTTGGTATTTTCATAGGTACACTCTTTTATCAGTTGTGATTTTATTTTAATGCAAATAAAATTATAATTAGGACTTATAGTGTTTATACCATAATATGTTTTAATGAAAAGATAGTTTACTGCTACTACCAACAACCAAAACTATTTTATATTTTTAATTATTATTTTTTTCTGGTATTATACTTCTTTTGTTTTATTTTATATAATTAGTTGTCTGCGTAACTTAAAACATTTTACTTAATTGTTTTTTTTCTTTTTTAATTTTTAGTCATTTTTTTTTATCTTTTGATAATCTACGAAGGCTGAAAGCCTAAATACTAACGTACCGTGGGTGTCTTAAGCAGGGTAAGAGGAAGTTTGTTAACACGGGACTTAAAAACTTGAAGATTTGGGGGAAGAAAAGACCTCCGCTGGCAGCAGGTTCCACAGTCTAGAAACTCTAGGGATAAAAGAACGAACGAAATGGGTTCGGGGCCTGTCCAATTGCACTGTATTGGGATGCATACGCGCGGCACCACGTCTTTGCATGTTCTTAGCAATAATTTCCCGAGAATTAAGAATCAACTTGTATAACCTGTAGGGAAGACAAATAAGCAAAAATCGATTATTTAAAATTTTTAATTAGGGGTGTTATTACCGATTATTTTAAAAATAAAAATTTAAACAACTTGTAACACTTTTTATAAAACCCAATGTTTAAAATATTCGCAATAATGTTCACACTCTTGTAAAGGGTCTTTTTAATTAATGGTTGCTAGTCAAATACATATTATACAAATTGTTTTTTTAGATGTACTTAGTACCAAAAGTAAACATATAATGCATGTTGTTTTTATTTTTTCAGTTTTTTTACGTTGCAAAAAATATTTAGTAACATATGCTTTCCTTTATAGGTTCCACAAAATAATGTTTCCACTTTGAGAATACCCTGTATAACTAGTTTGTCTAACTTTTTCTTGTTAATTTTATTACAATACGAATTAAATTATTTTTATTTAGGAATGTATGACCCAAGCGTAGCACAACATCACCTTTGTAACATTCAAGTTGGCGATTGGAATTGTGTCAACAAACACAAAATTCGCATAACAACAATACTAATTGCAGTCTTTGCCATTACAATTATTTCAAAACTTCTACTTTTAATGTGCCTAATGACTTGGTGTTATAAACATTTTCGAAGACCAGATACCTGCACTAGGGAGTTAGATCCCGATGATAAGTCTCTAGTTTTGTGTGAAGACTTGGAATCATTTGAGAAATGCATATGCTGCGAATTGGAAGGACAAGAAAACAGAGATGAAGGTCAGACAAAACAAACTTCAAAAACATTACAAGCTCAAACTGTAAACGTCAGCTATTACCCCTCTTCACCAAGTGCTTTTTCTAGTATAAAAGCTTCCACGGGTTCTTCTAGAATAACAATTAAAACTCAGCCTACTATTGATCTTACTAATACATCTAGCTCGGCAGCTATATCGTTTCCAGAAGGTAATACTTCTGATGAAAGTGAAAATACGGAGAACTTCGGTGAAGAAGAAGAGAACAAGAGTAACATTTTTGCATATGGAGTCTATTGTGGTATTGATGATATAGAAGAAGAAGAAGAGGAAAATGAAGAAGAAGAAGTAGAAGAAGAAGAATTAGAAGAGGAAGAGGAAGAGAAAGATACAAAAGACGATGTCTCGAGAGAAGTCCAAGAGGGAACAAGTTTAATAAGTGAATAATGCTTATAATGTAGAATTTAAATTTACCCTATTATATTTATAGTATTTATATCCTAAATAAAGTAACCTTAAAAAATGCAAAAGCGTTGGCTTTAAGAAACAACAACAAATAATGCAATTTACCTACCGTCGCTCACAGCAATTTTTACTATAAAAAAACAGCAATTAAATAGCCGTTTTTTATTATAACAAATAAACAGTGCGTGATCAAAATCAGGACCTCCCTTGTTAATTTTCGAATTTTTCGGTATTTTTTTATAAAAAATTTTAGGACTTTAGAGTTAGGGCCAAATCTAAAAAAATAATAGAAACAGGAATATTGAATATTTTAAAGCTCCTGATAAGTAGTTTATAACCTAAGAATAGAAAGTCAATACCGTTTTCTCTCCTATAAAAAAGGGGTATTTTAAAAATATCCTGATTTGGGTGGCCATAATTCTAAAACTAATTAGGTTAGATTTATTTAAAGTGGTAGGGTAGGGCGGGGCTAGTTGAGCAATTTTTCACTTCATCAGTTATAGCTCCTCAAAGATAAGTCTTAGGGGCTCATAATGCATACTGATGGATTAGCAATTTATCCCTTAGCAATAGGGTCCATAGTAATTTCTTTCTAATAAGTCGAATTTAGAAGCTACATCTATTTTATTGTAGATAGTCAAGTATGCCCAACGTACCCCATAGGTGAGGTAAGTTGAGCAAGGGTATGGGGCTAGTGGAGCACTTAAAAAGTATAGTCAAATCATGGCTTGAATGTTAGATACGTTTACAAAAAAAATACATTTTGGCAATTTGCTGTTCATATTTATAATCTTATAGACAAAACAACAAATATCATTAATAAAACAGCAACGTACCTAGCTTAGCTTAACTATTGGATTTAATATCTGGCAAAAAATGCCTTACACATTTTTAAAATAACTTTTAGTTTGTAAATTTTATTTAAATTTTTAAAATTATAACTTTTTCCTATATTTTTATTTAAAAATGTTTTTGTTAGAAAATTTTATTTAAAAATTTTAAATTTCCATTGACTCATCTTCGTTTTTCAAAGTTTTTTAACAGTTTTATTTTGCTTCTCTTGTAATGCCTTCTGTATTTGTTAAAATTGCAGCTTTTCTTTATCTACTTTTTGATTTGGCTTTTCTTGGACCAGCCTTTGGGTATGGTCGAACTATTTCCAGAGAAAACTTATAAGTTAGATAGGTCAGCTCGTTTTCTTTGTTGCTTGTACAAAGTTCGGGTTGCAGCTTCTTTTAAATCTTGAGGAGAGTAGTAGTCTTACTGTTATAAGTCCGTATACTAAAAAAAAATATTTTATACTTAAAACTTAGTTGGGCAACTGTAGCTCAACTAACCCCAACCTGAAATTTTAAAGGAAAAGTGAATTTATTAAAAAACCGGTTCGAATTATATCCAAAATCTTTACACATAATAAAACTGCAATAAATTTACTTAAGATTAACACTTACCTGATTGAGAACAGAATACATTTAACTATCACAGATAAAATTTTCCGGCTTGCAATTATTTAACTTTTTAATCACAAAATAAACAATGCGCACGGATACTTTTCTCGATCGCCGCGTCACCACTAGTGGTCGCACAATGAGTTCCCCTCGCGCAACCCCTTCTTTACGCTATTTGATGCTTTCGCGTGCGGTCGATAGTTTTTGAGATATTTTGATTGCCCAACTTACCTCTATGCTCAACTAGCCCCGCCCTACCCTATTTAGTTAAAGTGTTTTTAAATATATTTTTAATGGCGATATCCTACCCTATGGTGGGACAAAAAGTATATATTGTTAAAATGACCCACCTTGTATATTGTATCATCATTAAAACGATATTTTAAAGACCATAAAAAAAAACTCTATAGGTTTTGGAAATATTGCCATCCAAATCAGGTATTTAGGTAACTTTTAAAGTACCGCCATAAAGTACTCGACAGGAGCTTTAAAATAATATGCCATAAACCCCATTCCCTCTTTCCATTTAGTTTTATTTTCAAAATGGCTTTCAACTCTGTTATATTATAAGTCTTTTTTGTTTTTGTGGTGTGGTTTTAAATTAATAAAAAAATGTGAAAAAAGACCACAGAAACGATATAATATAGTGAGAAGAGCCCTGGTTTGGAGGTGAGACACTTTTTTTTGCTCTTTAAATTTGTTCCTACAAACAAACTATTTACTAAAATAGTAAGGGCCCCCAACTTACTTACCACCCCGGGCCCAACACTTCTAGCTACGTCACTGTTCCTAAGGTGCTTAAATTGTCACGATAAAATACCGAACAATCTAAAAGTCATAGGGGGATCCTGATTTTAGACATGGACTGTATAAACACGGTAATACTGTATAAAAATATCTGTTTATGGTTTATAAAATATCTCTAAAAAAACTATATAGTTTTAAAATTTGCCATTAGAATATTTGTTATATAATAACCACAATGTTACATAATGCATATCAATACTAAGGGATCTTTCCTCTTGTTTCTAATAAATATGTAAATGCTAGTGGTGTCTGGATAATTATTTCGTTGGCGTTAAATATTCAAGACATCAACACAGCCCAGAAATCCTAAGGGACAGTTTTAGTTAAATTTCTTATACACCAACATTTCGTTCAACTTTGTAGTTTGGCAAATATAGTTAGGTTATCGACCGAAACAAATTACTTTACGAACAGTTGCTGCCCGACATTGATCCCCCATTCTTGCATTTGGTTCTTAACTTTAGTTCAGTTAGATTGAATGTGGTAGACAATGATTCTTCATGAATGATACTACAGCAATTTCGGACTTCCATTGTCTTTATTTTAACTACTCACAAAACGTTTCGGGCAGTCCTATCTCTGTCCGTTTTCAAGTGTAAACTAATTGTTTAGTTTAGGTAATTAGTTTACACTTAAAAACGGACAGAGATAGGACTGCCCGAAGCGTTGTGTGAATAGTTAAAATAAAGATAATGGAAATCCAAAATTCTTGTAGTACCTTTAGTTCAGTTAACTATACGGGGAGGGAATTTAAAGTTTTTAGCTTAGGTAAGATAACAAAAAAAAAACAAAATTTAAATATATTTTTTTTCGTTTCCTTATGTAAATAGTTTTCGTGTTTCCCGATACATTTATTTCATCAGTGCTTATAGAGTAGGAGGTATGGGCGGCAATGTATCAAACATAATTTCTGTGGAATTTTTGTGTAATAATAATAAAATGCTGATTTTGACAACTCATAATGCCAGCTTATATCTTGGTCAGACAAGTATTAAACCGTAATTCTTTAAACAATTAAAATAAAATGCATTAAATAAAAGTTTTTTTTCAATTTTTTATCCGAAAACGTCACTTTGCCTTATTTTAAAATTAAAATTAAAATTAATATTTATTAAGATATAATTATTTAAATAATTTAAAATAAATAATCAGGCCCAACTGTACCATTTAAATAATGTATGATAATATAAAAAATTCCACATAATATATATATTTTTTAGGGAATCCTTAACTTTTTGTAACAATTGTAGAGTAGGCAATTTGACAATTTTAGGTTCCTAAATATTTTTTTATTTTTAAACAAAGTGTATTTTGTTGTTTTTAGTCCCCAAAAATCTTTGCACTTCTCCTGTAGGATATGGTTTCCATATAAAAGGCCCCCAGATCGGCCTGGTGTATTCCAAGGTTACCACGCCAACTACCTTTTGTCTCGGCTAAGGTAGTTGTCGTGGTAACCTTGGAATTTAAGTTGGCCTAATTGCTTATTTTCAATTATATGTATGATTATAACTAAATAAATATTATATTGCCTATACTATAAATTGATAATGAATTCGTAGTAAGTAACTCCGGTTACTGGAGCTCTAAAAATGCTACTTGTGACTAATAATATATAACAATAACAAATTTCTTTTTTAAATATCAGATTTAACTAAAAAAAGGATATATGTAATTAATTATTTAAGTTAGTAACAACTAAAAGAACTACTTTAAAACACAAATATACATACAATCGCATAATATCAATTTGCTTCGAAAGCCCGAGTTTGGCCCAATATTTCAGAAAGCACGAGGGTGTAAAAATACAGTTTACATTATTACAGTGGTATAAGGCACAGTCTTCCATTTCCTTTTTTATAGAGCTAGTAGATAAAGACAAACGCTGATCGTTGACATTTACTTTCACAAACACTCAGATAAGACGGTGTCCTCGGTAAATAGGAGCATAAATAATACTGATTTTGGCTTACCTACCTACTTTAGGCACTTTATATGGAGAAAAATACCCAGTAAATAACAATAGTTACTTACTTTTTAAATAAATATATAGACTAATCTGCGGTGCATTTAAAGAATGTAAACAATATCAATGGAGTCTACTATAATTATTTTTTATACCAGTGTTAAATTAAAGTTTCTTTTAATCATAATAAACTAGACTTACTTTTAACTTGACTACAATATACTTCATTCTATCTGCTGTTAGCTAATGCTATTTATGAACTCTCAGCATTTTTACATTACCCTTTTTGCATTTTGCATTTTTTATTGAATTTTTGAACTGTTCTGTTTTTAAGAAACTTTATTCTTTGAGTCACTTATATGCCTGAGTGTCTAATTTTTCTTAATGTGTGCCGACAAGTTGTAAAGTTTATTTTAAGTTTGAATTTGTATTCATTATATATATTTTTGATGTGTGTAAACAAATATGTTGCTGACATAAATAAACTGATTTGATTATGATTCTGATCTTTAATAGATAGCTATTTGACCTTGCCGAGAATTTATTTTTATTTTTTTACACCAAAGCATATGGTAGGGGATTTCTGAAGTTACTACAACGCGTCAGAAAATTATACTGAAGCATACTTTGTACCCGATGAAATATCTTCACCAAATATGAGCCCCCTATACAGGGGCGATCGTAAAAAGCAAAAATATATCCATTAGAAATTGTCGTGCGCGTCAAATTAATATAGGGTGAGTTAATTACATGCGTAAGAGGGTATATTCCACTAATCTGACAATTTGAGAGTGACGTAAAGAAAGCAGAGGGCTGGGAGTGAAAGAAAAACGTAATTTTTGACATGCTCAAACGAGGTTATTTTTTTGGTATTTTGTTGAAAATAATTCAAGAATAACAAAACATATGTAATTCGATACGATTTGAACAATTTCCCCAAGCCGAAATAATAAAAATATATTTTTGTCATACTCTAAAGTCTATAGCAGCCTAACGCCCTGATGAAGAGGTATACATTATATACCATTTTTTTTCTTATTATCCTTGCAACCCAATGGGTCTTTATGACGCTCGAGTAACTGCAAATTTAGCATCTTGGGCTCCCCTACCAATATATTAAATAAAAAAAAGTCAGAAAACCAGATTTTTTAAAAATTAAATTTTTCAAAAATATCTGTTATCAAAGTTATTGTAAAAAGCTATTGCTTTTCCTTAATTTTGACACCCTGCAGTTCCAAAAGTGGGACGTTTAGGACATATGTTCAGATCAAGTTTTTTCTTATTTTTCGTTGGAGAATCACTTCACAAAGTTTGTCGGAAAAGTTAGTGAATACCCTGTATAAATAATATTTATATTGTTTAAAAAATACAAATATTGGTGAGGTAAAAACATTTACTGTTTTTAAAGACTTTCAGCGATTGTCTCATTTACAGCTTCATTGACTCGACTAACATGCAGTGCGCTTTTTAAGATTTTGGTCATGGTTTTGGCTTATAAGTTTAAAACGACTGGGCCAAATTTCAAAGACAAAGAGGAGTTAAATATAGAATCAAAGCACCTTTAAAACAAGGCACTACATAAACTCCTTTACCACTTAAAAGAAAATAATATTTCCCTCTTGACAGTAGGCCACGTGACCACAATAATTTTTATTTCAAAAAGTAGTTTTGGCAATACCCTTTTACATAAATTTTACCTGATCTTGATATTACGTTTTATTCAAAAGCTAAAAGGGAAAAGTTTAAAAAACCTCACTGTATTTAGATGTTAAATTGTTTTATTTTACTTGATGCAACAACAGCACACAATTACACACTATTTTACTAAAGTGTTTTACACTGGCAGAATATCATAGCAAGTTCCTGTTTGTCATAGCGGTTTCGGCCTATCTGCGACTGGCTCATCTGCGAGCGATAATAAAATCGACGCATTAGCGACCGAATTTTGCTAACCCCCATTTTTCTACCTGGTGGGTCTAGAATACATTCAATTTAAGACGCACTATTGCCACATTGTAGATGGAATATTTGAGATTCTTCACTATGTTATACATTTTGTTTTAACTAAAAGTTTTTGTTACAGTATGAGCTAGACAAAGAATAGAACTAAAGTAATTTTTTTTGAAAATGCAGTAAAAAATTTAAAATTATTCAAATGTACGACTTTACGGACTAATAAACACTTACGAATGGTTAGTTCTGGTAAGCAACGCCTTTTTTAATTCCTTAATTAAACCCAAGACGAATACAGCGTACATATATTGCAATACGTATATTCTTGTCTTTTATATTTACGTAAATTTGTAGGCCTCTATATGCAATGAATAAATAATAATATAAATGTATCTACAATTTTTTCACTTTTTAAAATATTTCACAAGTTTATAAACAACTTGGCAACAATGCTTATAATTCACACTTATTTAAATCCATAGGTCGCTTATAGGTCGGTTTTATTGCTCTTTTATGATCGGTAAAATAGTCTTATCGAATATCATTCAAGAAAACAAAAATAGGCAAAATATTTCTCTTGTTTTATTTAAATTTGTTGCCTTTTGGTAATTTCATTCACGACATTTATTTAATACCACTCGAATGGCCGCTCGTGCTACAGTTTTAAATGTCATTCACGAAATTGCCAAGCAACAAAATTTCATCCAATCGAAATATTTTGTCGGCTAAATTTTCTCTTTTATGATATTATATACGGAAAATTACAGAAACCTTTAAGAAACAAAAAGCAGGGTACCATGGTTACGCTATAAAGAATAAGAAATACACTGTCCTGCTTTAAACATTGAAGAGTAATTGGAGGAAGGAAGTTTAAGGGTCGAAACTGCTGTGTATTCTACTTAAACATATTGAGTTCCACTCCATCCTTTAAAACCACAAAAAATTCAAAACGTTTTAAAACTTTTTTATTTTTTCTGTAAAAGGCATGTTAAAAATATTATTATGTAACACATTAAAATATACAGGGTGTCCGCAAAGTCAACAATAATATTAAAAGGTCTGCTTAAACCCAATCAATGGTTTGGAGAAATTGGAACTTAAAAACATTTTTACAGTTTCAAATTACCGTAAATATCATATGGCGATTGTTCGGGTTAAGAAAACCATTCTTGTTATCTCTCAACTACTTATTTAAATGTTTACATAATAAACTAAAAATAACTTTTTTCAAAAACGGCAATTTAGTGACTGCAAACCTAAAATAATATTTTTAAAAATATAAATTTCCTTGGGTTTGACAATCAAAAATCTGATCAAAGAGGACGATTTTAACGAATTTCAAGTTACAGTATCTTGAAAACCAACGATTTTTTCTAGGATTATTTAATGTTTTATTGAGTATATGGCTATGGGTTGTTCTATAAGCCCTTATAGTTTTATCATTAACTTTTATTACATCCTGTATGTACATAAATTGCCTGGAAACAGTAGAAATACTTACACACAAAGTCAAAAGCCCCCTAGCCTCGGGATAATTATTGTTTTGGAGTACGCCATCCACTTAGTTAAAATAATATGTATTGTTTGAACCTTTAAGGGTAATGGTTGTTTATTTTATTATTTAGTTATTTTTGGTGCTGTTGTTTTAGGTCTGGACCGAAGGATTTTATAGTCCCGTGACACGTTGACTGCCACTAAGAGAATGAAAAATGTAAGACCACCGTGCCCAAATTAGTGTTCTTTTGAATACATAGGCCATTGGGGCTGGTATGCTGTGTCTTTGTTAGTAATAAAGTATAAGCGTGTGAGGGACAACATATGTGTTTGAGAGCCCCAGCTAAACATTTAGGTGAGGTTCATACTAGTCATCAAAACCTTGCTATTGTATTTTTATTATATCACAAGTCTTTAAAACTATTTGCGTCCATGCAATATTAAAAATGACTCTAAACAAATGAAGTAGGCTTAAAATTATTCTGATTTTAAAATGTCTTAGGAATTCAAAAATGGTAGGTATACAGGATGTTTCATTTAAAATGTTAACAGTTACCGGAAAGTAAAAAATACGCGAAAAATCTCCTCATACCATATCATTTATGCATACTACGTCTCAATTTGGTAAGTCCTATACTCTAAAACAGCGTTTCTTAACCTTTTTAGTCCCCGGACCCTAAGAAATTCAAGCACAATTTAAAGGACCCCCTTAATAAAAAACACAATTAATTAAGGACAATTTATTTATAAGTACTTACCGGTGCGTGCGTAATTAAAAAAGTTACGTATTAGGTATACATTATATACCATTTTTTTTTCTTATTATCCTTGCAACCCAATGGGTCTTTATGACGCTCGAGTAACTGCAAATTTAGCATCTTGGGCTCCCCTACCAATATATTAAATAAAAAAAAGTCAGAAAACCAGATTTTTTAAAAATTAAATTTTTCAAAAATATCTGTTATCAAAGTTATTGTAAAAAGCTATTGCTTTTCCTTAATTTTGACACCCTGCAGTTCCAAAAGTGGGACGTTTAGGACATATGTTCAGATCAAGTTTTTCTTATTTTTCGTTGGAGAATCACTTCACAAAGTTTGTCGGAAAAGTTAGTGAATACCCTGTATAAATAATATTTATATTGTTTAAAAAATACAAATATTGGTGAGGTAAAAACATTTACTGTTTTTAAAGACTTTCAGCGATTGTCTCATTTACAGCTTCATTGACTCGACTAACATGCAGTGCGCTTTTTAAGATTTTGGTCATGGTTTTGGCTTATAAGTTTAAAACGACTGGGCCAAATTTCAAAGACAAAGAGGAGTTAAATATAGAATCAAAGCACCTTTAAAACAAGGCACTACATAAACTCCTTTACCACTTAAAAGAAAATAATATTTCCCTCTTGACAGTAGGCCACGTGACCACAATAATTTTTATTTCAAAAGTAGTTTTGGCAATACCCTTTTACATAAATTTTACCTGATCTTGATATTACGTTTTATTCAAAAGCTAAAAGGGAAAAGTTTAAAAAACCTCACTGTATTTAGATGTTAAATTGTTTTATTTTACTTGATGCAACAACAGCACACAATTACACACTATTTTACTAAAGTGTTTTACACTGGCAGAATATCATAGCAAGTTCCTGTTTGTCATAGCGGTTTCGGCCTATCTGCGACTGGCTCATCTGCGAGCGATAATAAAATCGACGCATTAGCGACCGAATTTTGCTAACCCCCATTTTTCTACCTGGTGGGTCTAGAATACATTCAATTTAAGACGCACTATTGCCACATTGTAGATGGAATATTTGAGATTCTTCACTATGTTATACATTTTGTTTTAACTAAAAGTTTTTGTTACAGTATGAGCTAGACAAAGAATAGAACTAAAGTAATTTTTTTTTGAAAATGCAGTAAAAAATTTAAAATTATTCAAATGTACGACTTTACGGACTAATAAACACTTACGAATGGTTAGTTCTGGTAAGCAACGCCTTTTTTAATTCCTTAATTAAACCCAAGACGAATACAGCGTACATATATTGCAATACGTATATTCTTGTCTTTTATATTTACGTAAATTTGTAGGCCTCTATATGCAATGAATAAATAATAATATAAATGTATCTACAATTTTTTCACTTTTTAAAATATTTCACAAGTTTATAAACAACTTGGCAACAATGCTTATAATTCACACTTATTTAAATCCATAGGTCGCTTATAGGTCGGTTTTATTGCTCTTTTATGATCGGTAAAATAGTCTTATCGAATATCATTCAAGAAAACAAAAATAGGCAAAATATTTCTCTTGTTTTATTTAAATTTGTTGCCTTTTGGTAATTTCATTCACGACATTTATTTAATACCACTCGAATGGCCGCTCGTGCTACAGTTTTAAATGTCATTCACGAAATTGCCAAGCAACAAAATTTCATCCAATCGAAATATTTTGTCGGCTAAATTTTCTCTTTTATGATATTATATACGGAAAATTACAGAAACCTTTAAGAAACAAAAAGCAGGGTACCATGGTTACGCTATAAAGAATAAGAAATACACTGTCCTGCTTTAAACATTGAAGAGTAATTGGAGGAAGGAAGTTTAAGGGTCGAAACTGCTGTGTATTCTACTTAAACATATTGAGTTCCACTCCATCCTTTAAAACCACAAAAAATTCAAAACGTTTTAAAACTTTTTTATTTTTTCTGTAAAAGGCATGTTAAAAATATTATTATGTAACACATTAAAATATACAGGGTGTCCGCAAAGTCAACAATAATATTAAAAGGTCTGCTTAAACCCAATCAATGGTTTGGAGAAATTGGAACTTAAAAACATTTTTACAGTTTCAAATTACCGTAAATATCATATGGCGATTGTTCGGGTTAAGAAAACCATTCTTGTTATCTCTCAACTACTTATTTAAATGTTTACATAATAAACTAAAAATAACTTTTTTCAAAAACGGCAATTTAGTGACTGCAAACCTAAAATAATATTTTTAAAAATATAAATTTCCTTGGGTTTGACAATCAAAAATCTGATCAAAGAGGACGATTTTAACGAATTTCAAGTTACAGTATCTTGAAAACCAACGATTTTTTTCTAGGATTATTTAATGTTTTATTGAGTATATGGCTATGGGTTGTTCTATAAGCCCTTATAGTTTTATCATTAACTTTTATTACATCCTGTATGTACATAAATTGCCTGGAAACAGTAGAAATACTTACACACAAAGTCAAAAGCCCCCTAGCCTCGGGATAATTATTGTTTTGGAGTACGCCATCCACTTAGTTAAAATAATATGTATTGTTTGAACCTTTAAGGGTAATGGTTGTTTATTTTATTATTTAGTTATTTTTGGTGCTGTTGTTTTAGGTCTGGACCGAAGGATTTTATAGTCCCGTGACACGTTGACTGCCACTAAGAGAATGAAAAATGTAAGACCACCGTGCCCAAATTAGTGTTCTTTTGAATACATAGGCCATTGGGGCTGGTATGCTGTGTCTTTGTTAGTAATAAAGTATAAGCGTGTGAGGGACAACATATGTGTTTGAGAGCCCCAGCTAAACATTTAGGTGAGGTACAACATCTGTGTCTCATGGCAGTCAACGTGTTAACAAACCCCCTCTTACCTTGCTGAAGACACCCACGGTACGTTAGTATTTAGGCATTTAACCTTTGTGAATTGTCGAAAGATAAAAAAATCCTATTTGTTTGAAAACAAAAACAGAAAGGCTGCTAAACTTATACTTTTGTACAACTTATGTGTTGAGATTTTTAAAAAACTATAAATCGAAAATTAAAAAAGGCTAAAAGGATTTTGCAAAGAAGATAATTTTTAGTTTATTAAAATTAATAAAAAATAATTTATAAAGTTTTAAGCGATATTCATTATACAGGTTCTTCCTAACTAGATATAGTATAAGACTTTAGGGGCAATTCTCTTAAGCAACAAAGTTTTTATGGACATAGATCCAAATTTGCCTTTTGTCTGATTCATTTTATTAGTTTATAATTGTTTAGGGTATATTGTTAAAAAACGTCCTTTTAGGGTAGGTATATGTTAAAAAACTTTATTGTGACAAAATATTATTTTTAATTTAAAAACAAAATTCCGATTTACTTATGGGTACACTATACAGGGTGTCAACGAATTTATTAGAGAATAAGACACATAAAAACGATACTTTGTATAAGTAAATGGTATAGAATAATTAAAGTTATAGTTTTTTACTTTTCACTCACTTCCGGTTAAATCTAAAATTGCTCCAACTTTTATTATTTAAATGAAACACATTCTGTCAGTTAACATTTTTAAACTTTTTTGACAATTCCTAATCGGTATCAGATAATTCAAAACTTGACTTATTTAGAGGAATTTTTTAGTTTGCATCTATATAGGTGGTCCTTTTAACCTTATTATTAATCCACTTATAAGTAAATTGATATCTTTAGATTCGTTAAAAATCCTTTTCTTTAAAAAGCGCTTGTCTAAAAATGCTTGTTGTATTCCTATCTTTCATACTAGTCATCAAAACCTTGCTATTGTATTTTTATTATATCACAAGTCTTTAAAACTATTTGCGTCCATGCAATATTAAAAATGACTCTAAACAAATGAAGTAGGCTTAAAATTATTCTGATTTTAAAATGTCTTAGGAATTCAAAAATGGTAGGTATACAGGATGTTTCATTTAAAATGTTAACAGTTACCGGAAAGTAAAAAATACGCGAAAAATCTCCTCATACCATATCATTTATGCATACTACGTCTCAATTTGGTAAGTCCTATACTCTAAAACAGCGTTTCTTAACCTTTTTAGTCCCCGGACCCTAAGAAATTCAAGCACAATTTAAAGGACCCCCTTAATAAAAAACACAATTAATTAAGGACAATTTATTTATAAGTACTTACCGGTGCGTGCGTAATTAAAAAAATTTTAATAAATAAGTTGTAAGTAAATAGTGTTGATACCCGGTATACATACAGTGTGTGTCAGGAAGGTGTTACAAAAAGACTAACATTTTTTAAATTTTTTATTATTATTATATTATACAGGAAAACTGCTCGCATAGCCAAAACTCAAAAAATACAAAATTTTAATCCGAATGCTGATATACAGGGCAAGCTATAACTATTAACATGAAAAATAACTAAAAGTAAAGCATTTTATTTTTAAAACTAGCAAAATTGTAAAAAAAAATGTTCTACAGAATTAAATATTATCTTCAGATTTGACCGAGGTTGTTTCTGCCTAAAAGAGAAGGGAAGACTAGGGAAGGTTGATACACAAGGAGGCTTAAAACGGTTTTGTATTTTGTGTCTAGCAACCAGCAAATCGGTAAATCTTCTGGTAAATCGTTCATTTAATAAATGCCAGACCGCAGGAAAATTCTTACATGAGTCATTTGAGCCGAATTTGTTCAGTGAATGAAAGTGTATTTTTAAATCTAAAAAATGTGTGTATGTAATGTCTGTTTAACGTTTTAGGCTATGTCGGTATGATCTGCTAATAAAATACACCCCTAAAAATGAGAATATCCCTTGCAATAAAGTGATTAACCACAATTTACGAAAGTCAAAGGAGCAGTGTCGTATTATTACTTTCACAATAAGACCCTACTCTCCCGACTATCGTTAATCGTTTTATTGGTCTTTTTAAGGGGTTATGTTTATTGGTAGATTATGCCAACGGAGCTTATTTCTCTAAAAATTCTATACTTAGTTTATATAAGAAATCTACTATTTACAAATATTTTTTTAGTAAAAACTAATTGTTTTGCCATAAACTACATTTTTAACTGAGTCCCATATTAAATTTTTATAGCTTTAACTTAAAGATTATGTTTGTTATAGAGGTTATTGTTAAATTAGACATTATGGGCGGGTCGATACACAACATTCAGGGAGGCTTGATCCATGTGATAAAAATTTACAACTAGAAAAATTTTGGCCAGAGGTAAGAAATTGATATGGCACACAATGAAAGGGGGACAGAAAATTAAAACCTCATGAGTATTGGATCAGATGTCAGGTCTGTTTCAAATGGTGTCATACAGAATGTGCTTGTGTTAGCAGTCAATAAAAATGTTTTTATGTAAAATTTGCAAGAGATAAACATTCTATTATTATGATCTTATAAAATATATTTATTAATCCTTTTAGTACCACGTATCAAACCTCCCACATATGGTGTGGCTTAAGAAATTTTGTAATTTGGAAAAATATATATACCTTATTTCTCCACTTGTTATGATTATAAGAATGTGTGGCATTTTTATTATATAATACCCAAATAACTTAGAGTGCACAATTAATTTAGTAAAATTGCTTTTAACATAGCCTACAGAAATGGTTTTGTTAAAAACGTATTATTCCTCCCCAGTCTTTCCTACATTTTTTTTGGTAACGATGTATTAAAAAAGACTATCAAGCAATCATAAGAAGGTAGACTGCGATTCAGCAGAGAAAAAGCCTGGCTTATTTCCCTTTTTGTTGCTCGCACACTATTTAAACGATTTGATTAGAAAGAAATAGTTGCTTGCCGTCTTTATATCTATGACGCCTCTGGCTTCTTCTCAGCTAAATTCTACTTTCCTAAGTAGATACTGTGAATAAACTTTTGTGTTACCTAAAAACCTATTTCTTTTACTTCTTAATCTGAGCATATAAAAAACTGCTAATGCTTGGTGTAAAAATGTTGACCAAAACATTTATTTTTTAGTTCTAATGCTTTCACTTTATATCTAATATTTCGAGTAACGTTGGGACTGTAAGGCTAGAAATCTGCATAGGATTTCGTTCATTCATAGTAAGGTTAAAAAAATTGACAGGCGTTTTCGATGCGCAATAGTATCTGAGAAACTAAAAGATGTGGCTGATTTGGATGGCCATATTTCCAAATTTAATAAAGTTAAATGTACATAATGTGGTGTTTTCTTAAAGCTTTCTTAAATATAATTTTAACGGTGATACTGGAGGTAATATACAGGGTGAATTTTTTTTTAATATAGGCACCCTGTATATTATATTACCAATTAAAAGATATTTTAAAAAGCTTTAAGAAAATATCACATTACATCCAACTTTATTAGTTTTGGAAATATGGCCATCCAAATATGCCACACCTTTCGGTTTGTGTGGCAGGTACTTATTGTGCTCATCGAAAAGGAAAACTTTTAAAAATATACAGGGAAATGATGTACAGGGGTGATGCTTGCCAGGTGATAATTGTCGTATTGAGCATGCTATGACTCATTACTATTCAAATTTCTAGCCTTACAGGGCCAACGTTACTCGAAGGGTTCACTAGCTCTCCTACTAGAAGTAGGTTTGGTCTTACATACCAACATAAGTATTTTGGCCTTTAAACTTTGACAAAAAATAAAATTCTTCTTTATATTACCTCATACATTTTTACCTTTTCTGTAAAAATAAAATAAAAGGGTCATCTGATGCCTAAAAATCCTTTTTGCCAGGTGCGACGAAATTACAGATAAAACTCACCCTTATTTTTTATTATATTAAAAAAAACTCATATAGGCTGTTAAGCAATTCCGTGGCAATACATAACAAAAGGCGTTGACACAGCAGGGGTGTTCGCAGTGTGTTCTTACCTGGATTACGTTGCTTATTCGTCACTCGCACGTGTCTTATCCCTAAATAACTTCAAACGTGACAAACTTAAAACTTCACCCGCTGGTGCACGACGACGATACGATAATAAACTTTCTTTAAATCCTGTTAAGTAGTTGCACATAAAGTAAGTTAAAATAAAACTGGCATACCTAAATAACTTTGTATAATTTTTAGAACCCAAAATAAAAAAGACAATATTAAACTTAAACCTAAAAACTCATATACTTTTAAAATTATTTAATATATCTTTTCGGAGCAATTAGGTTCTAAGGGCTTGATCTTGATATTTTGTTATAAGTTCTTTACTTTTTGGAACCTCTTTTAACCCTTGGTTAGTGCGGCTATAAATGATTAGTGCGTGATTAGTGCGTTGGGGTATCCTGCACCCCATCATATTAGCCCGATATCTAATTTTAAAAAATTCATTGTTTTTTTTTAATAAAAAGTAGTACCAAATATTCAGCAAAAATCTGTACTTTAAGTTAAACTAAAAATAAGTCTAAGAAAATAATATTAAACCTAATCATACTTGATGAATTAAAAATTGAAAAAAATGCTACAAATAGCTAATCACTATCTTTTTTATTAGATCGTTAGAATAATAAGTACAAAGAGAAACTACACGTTGAGGTGATAAACATGTATAACATTTTGAAAAAATAAATTTTGTCTTTCTATCTTGTTATCTGGGACAAACCGAACACCGATTCTGCTCACGACGTATTGGGCGCTTTAAAAAACCTATGTATCATTGTTCAAACCCTTGTGTCAATTGAATAACCTGCACCATATGGGTTAGGTACTGAGAAGCATTTGGTTGTTCGGCCATTTGCACCCACGTAGTAATAAAAATTAGACAGCTGGGGTGTGTTATACCCCACAGCCCTAACGGAGGGTTAACCTATTTGGCAGCGACTTCATCAACTTTTCACAATGTTCAATGTTTATATACATAACTATTTCAAATTAAGTGAATTGGCAATTTAAATTAGGGAGCAGCAGTGTTGCAATTCCGTCAATTAGCTGATAAAAATAGGTATCTAGATCAAAAGTGTCGAAAATATTTACCATATTTACAGAAATATACGATTTTGGGTTTGTGTCTCGGCTAGAAGCAAAAGCACCTTTAAGGCATTAAATTTAGACAAAATAGGTATTAGGCATTATAGTCTAACACCTAAAAAAAAACAAAGAGTAGTTACCAGCTAACGTTTTGCGTAATTTTATATAAAGTGACAAAACGTAGGTTCTTGAATATTTACACTAAACTGCAGGCATAACAAATTCGACTTTACACCTTTTGCTTCATGGCACAATTGTTTACAAAATCTATGATGACAACTACCAAAACACTTAACACAAACTGTAGACTAATTCTTCTTGTATTTTTAATTGCATTTATTCAATAAATTATAAAAATTATTCAACAAACACTATTAACTTCAACGACAACAAGAAAATCTTTACTATGAGCTGTCATGGACTCTTATACTAGTTCAAAATTATGCCGATGAGGGCTTTTTAACAATGTTGCAAGCTTAATTTTAATTATTAATTGTTTTACGGTAGAAATTGATAGTTTTGTGGTGGACGATAGTCCTGGCCAGTAGCGTACCTACAGGTATCGGGGGCCGGGGCGGAAATGTAAGTGGGGCCCCAAAATTATTTTTACAACCAAAAAATAAAAACATTTAACAAACCTGGGCAGTTGGCATTCTACTTTACAGTACTTCTTTTTATGCATAAAAACAACCAAAAAAACAAAAAAAACAAGGGCTTCAGGTAAAAAGACAAGTTGTGAGGGGGATACCATATTTTTTCGGACAGTACGTTCTTTTGAAACACCTGAGGGCTGTTTTTTTCCTTTTGTGGCCCTTTCTTACCGGGGGCGCGGAGCAATCAAGAATATTAATAAAATCATTCACCTTTCTGTCAAGACACGAAAAATATTGATTTTTTTATTTTATAGAAGAAGGAGGCAATTAAACAGTACAAAAATACCTTTAAGGGGTTTCAGTAACCAAAGGATTATTTTTTCTTGGTTGGAGTAGTAGCACTCTCCCACTAAGTTGCTGAAAATGTTGGCTTGGCTTTTTAAATTTATAGATAGATAACATAAAATTATTATAGAGAAAAATTAAATAGTCGTTTTTATTTTTACATAATATAGCAATTCTATAAGTCATACGTAACTAAGAACACTTAGACCATATTCAGAAGCCAGGGAGGTGCAAGTGCACCATTTTCCACCCCCTCTCGGTGCCCATGGTTAACATTACATTTTACAACCTTTCAATGTAAATAAATTTATACATATTGACTGTAAACCAAAAAAAACGGTAATAAAATTAAGGAATTTGGATTTTAAACAGACAATTTTCCAAGAAATATATTTAAAAGCCCTGTTAAGTGTTTCATAAATGATTCACCTATAGCCAGTCGATAAAAATGATTTATTAGTTATATAGGATGGTCCAGCTAAGTACGTGACTTAAAGATAAATATTTTCTAAAATAATTCGCTCAACGTAACATTAATAAACCAATATTTTATTTACTGATGATAATATTATTAAGATTTATATTAGGTATTTTATCTCACATTTTAATTTATGTTTGTTTTTTGTCGTAAAGGTTAAAAAATCGTGCTAGGATTTTTTTAACATCTTTTAATTAAAATTTAAAATCTCACGTCAGATTTATGGGAACGCAAAAAGACACCATTTCTTAAACCAAAATTTATTTTGAACCCAAAATTATTTTGAAAAAAAGTCCCGCATCCAAAAAGTAATACTGCATTACATTTTCCTGGGGGGCGGCCCGGCCAGCTTCAAAATTCGTTAACTTTTTTCTGCTTCTAGCTGCCGAAATTTAAGTGATATTTGCACAGACCCCGCTCCCCCGCCCCCATGGAGAAATTTGGTGAGATTCACCTCGATTCCCTTCCACCCCTAAATGTCTAAAAGCTTAAAATTTAGTTTTTGGTGAATAATTTTTAGTCGCAGGAGAATAACGTTCAGGGTGGGCAATTAAGCGAGTACCACGGCTGTATCTCGGAAACTATTTATCGTACGGCTGCCAAAAAAAAATCGTTGGTAAATATGGCCAAGAGAAATTGCTGGAAATTATTTTTAAGATTCTAAGTCGACCGCTAGGGGGCGTTACGGTAGCCACAAAATAGAAAAAACGGTTGTTCTTAAAAATATTTACTATTAACTTATGTCACAAATAAGTTTGTTACAATTTTAAAAAAACTGGGAATTTTTTTGTATAAAGCATTTTCTCTATATTGCGAAATAAGGAGAGGGGAAGGAGCGAAATTTGATTGGAAAATTTTTTTTAACAACTTCCGTGTTACCTAACCGATTTTAATAAACTTAGTCAAGTCTCGTTTGAAAGAGTATTTAAGGACGCTGGTCTGTAGGTGGCGCTTCTTGACAAAGTTGCAAATTTTTGCGATTTTCACAAAAATTTTAAATACATTAATATTTCTTTTTTCAGATCATGTAATAGAGCGTCAAAAAACATAAAAAATGGCGAACAACGTTGATTTTGCAGTTCTATGGGTTTCAAAACTTAAGTAGGCTTTGAAAAGAAAAACATTATTGGAAAGCAGCGTCAAATGACTTATTATGAGTTTTTCTGTTTTAAACATTAATTTATTCAGTAAAAATGCTTTTTACGAATGAAGAAGCTGTAGGTTTGATTGCTGTTTACTTTAATTGCTATCAAAATGCACCACTAGCTACAACGGAGTATACATGCGTTATCTAAACCGGCGTCATTACTACCCCTGCATTTTTCCAAATATATTGTGAACACCTAGTATAAAAAAGTATACATTTTGGGAATTTTAAAATAGCATACATTTTAATTAGGTTACTTAACATTGGGAATTTTGCTAAATAAAGATATACGTGAGGTGTCAAGGTTTTAAAAGTATAAATTAAACAATTTTCTAGGTTACTCTTATAATAATAAAATAAAAACATTAAAAAACTGGGTCGCGTAGAAATGCAAAACAAACACTGGAAAATTTATTATTTAAAGAAGAGAAAGAAAGTAGAAAAGATATTAGATAAGAAGTAGATAGTAGAAGTGAAGTCAAGTATAGAGTTAAAGTTTTAGTTAAGCCCCGTACGGGCTACCCTTAGTGGGGGGTATGCCCGTACTAAAGTTAAGTTAGGTAAATAGTTCCTGTAGCCTAATAGTGGAAAGAAAAAGATAGTTTTTGTCCACCGGTCTCATGGTCCCAAGAAGATAGTTCCATATGGTAGATTTGTCCCAAGTGACGTCAAGTAGTATTTCAAAATGTCAACGTCACAATATATATGTTTATTTTTTTCTTTAAATTCCCATTTAGTTTGAAACAAATTTGATCTCTTGACTTCTTTTTATAATACTATATAATAAGTATATCCGCTTTGTTTATTAGTTATTTAGGTTTTACTAGAAAAAAAAATTATTACTTTGCCAACAAAGTTTGTGTTATTTAATTTAAGTCATGTTTGTAATTTACTTTAGTGTCATAAACAGGTTCTGTCGATATTTATAAAAAATATATTAAAAGTGCTTTCAAAAGTGATTTAAATTAGTAGTCATAAGTTTGGAAGAATTGCTGCGACCGTTTTTTGTAATGAACATCTATTTTTATTCATATCTCCAAATCGGATAACGATATCGATTTCGAGTTTTCACCAATTTTTATGTTTTTTACCGCTCTATTATATGATCTGAAAAAAGAAATACCAATGCATTTAAAATTTTTGGAAAAATCACAAAAATTTGCAACTTTGACAAGAAGCGCCATCTACAGACGGTTAAGTCGCACGGAGGTTGTTAAAATTTGTTTCTAATCAATATTCTTTCCTTCACCCTTCACCCCCTCCTTATTTCGCAATACAGAAAAATGCTTTATACAAAAAAGTTTCCTAATTTTTCCTAAATTGTAATACACTTATTTGTGACATAGTAGAATCTTAAAAATAATTTCTCTTGGCCATATTTATCAAATATTTTTTTTTTTTTGGAAGCCGTACGATAATTAGTAGGTGGTAGAGGAGCTTTCCTCGCCTGAGGAGGTACCACCCCACTCACCCTTTAAAGAACCCGTGAAGTCTTAACGGACGTTTCGGGTTCTGGGTTTGTGAGTCAGTTTTCCTTCTTCCTTCTTTTTCTTTTCTTTTTTTCCTTTTAACCCCCAAACTATGTACAAATGATGGCGGCACACCCGGAAGTAAAATATTCCGGAGGTAAAATACCCCTCCATTCGGATCTCCGGGCGAGGGGTGCATCCGGGAGGCCTTCATCGAGAAGTTTAATTTCTTTTGCAAACATATGTGGGCTTAACACCAATATAAACTCCGTTCACCATCACCTTCAGTCATCTAAGCCCCACATACTGTTTCTAACGGAAACACAAATAAGTTCTAAATCTTCAACCAGCCACCTTCTCTTCCCAGGCTACGAACTTATTTCGTCTTTCCGCCCACATGGTGGCGTATGTGCTTACGTCCGCAACGATCTGGCTTGTGCTCGAGTTTCTAATCTTGAATCGGGTAGGCCTGATATCCTTTGGCTCAAACTTTCCCTTAGGTCTTCAACTAAATTTATCTGCTGTTTGTACCGGTCCCCATCTAATAATTCCTATGTCGAATTCTTTGACTTTCTTTCAACAAAGATCGATAGCATAATTTCTCAGTTTCCATCGGCTGAAGTAATCGTGCTTGGCGACTTCAATGTCCATAATAAGGATTGGCTGGGCTCTTCAAAAACTGACCCCCAAGGCAGAGCAGCCGAAATCTTCGCAGTCAGTAACTCTCTTACCAACCTTATTATGAAACCCACCTACTTTCCTAGAGTCCCAAATCATAGTTCAAATCCCCTAGATCTCTTTCTTACTACAAACCCCGAACTCTATGAAACATCTGTCACAGCACCCCTAGGTCGCTCAGATCATGGCTTAGTTACTATATCTTACCCTGCACATCCCGAGGTAAATGAATACATGCCACCACGCACCGTATGGCACTACAACTCAGCCGACTGGGATGGCCTAAGGGACTTCTTCGCCACTTACCCCTGGAATTCCATCTGCTTTTCTTCTCGTCATCCTTCCCAAATTTGCAATCAACTTACTGAATCAATTCAATTGGGCATTGAAACCTATATTCCACACACCATCAAGAACCCCAAAAATCCAATAACAAACCCTGGTTTTCAAAATCTTTGAAAAAGCCAGAATTTTAAAAGTTCAGGCTCACAAGAAGTTTCTACAGGATCCTAGTCCAGAAAACCGACAGGCCAGCATTGAAGCAAGAAACTACTACAATCAAACAATTTCTGAAGCCAAAGACTCCTTCGACAATCGTATCAAAAACAAAGTTCTTTCTTGCTCAAATGGCAGCAAATCCTTCTGGTCCTTTGCGAAAAACATAAGTAGGAATTTTTGTGCCAGTTCTTTTCCACCACTAACTCTGGAAGATGAAATTATTTCTACTGCTAAAGGGAAGGCAGAACTATTTGCCAAACAATTTGCTGCCAATTCAACCCTTGACCCTCCCGTAAATCATCCAATTCCAACAGTTGCCCCAGTTCCTCATAAAATGCCCGATATTATTTTTAAAGTAAAACACATTAAGCGTATCCTTTCCTCCCTTAACACCAAGAAATCGTCTGGGCTGGACGGCATACCAGCAATCGTTTTAAAAAAATGTGCTCCAGAACTTGCACCAATCTTAACTCGGCTCTTTCGAATTTCTTACGACACAGGTATCTTTCCGGAGAGCTGGAAGGCTGCACGTGTTCAACCTATTCCCAAGAAAGGATCTAAATCGCTTCCATCTAACTATAGACCAATTTCAATTCTCTCAGTTCTTTGTAAAGTAATGGAAAAATTAATTAATTCACAAATTCTTAAGTACTTAGAAAAACACAAAATTTTGCACGACAGGCAGTATGGATTTCGCCACAAAGATCTACAGCAGATCTTCTTTCCTTCGTATCACACTGTTGGAATAAGTCTCTTGAGTTTCTAGGTGAGTCCCAGATCGTTGCTCTTGATATATCCAAAGCTTTTGACCAGGTCTGGCATGCCGCACTTCTTAATAAACTTCCCTCCTATGGTCTTTCAACTAAACTCTGTACTTGGCTCTCTAGTTATCTATCTGATCGACGCATATATCAGTTATTGTGGACGGCCATTCTTCAAGCTTTCACCAAGTAAATGCTGGAGTCCCTCAGGGCTCAGTTCTGGCACCAACATTGTTTCTTCTTCACATCAACGACCTTCTCTCGTCCACAACTAATTCCATTCATAGTTTCGCCGACGATAGTACCCTTCACTCCAGCTTTCAGGTCCCTAAACCCATCACTAAACCTGACTTGGAAAATAAACGCAGAGCGATGCAGATATCTCTTTCGCAGGATCTTAATTTAATATTGGATTGGGGCGCCAAAAATCTCGTCCATTTTAATGCATCCAAAACACAGTCATGTTCCTTGTCGCGAAAAGAGTCATCAAATACTCATCCTCTACTTATGAGCGGCCAAGTTCTACAGAGCAAAGACACCTTCAATCTCGTGGGCGTCACATTTGAAAGTAACCTTAACTGGCATAAACACATTGTATCTATAGCCACGGCAGCTTCAAAAAGCTTGGATTTCTCTTTCGAGCTAAAAAGTATTTTTCCGCTTCTAATTTATACACTTTATATGTGTCCCAAATCCGACCTCCCTTGGAATATTGTTCTCATATCTGGGGCATGGCGTCCCCAACAACCCTGAGCATTCTTGATTCTATTCAAAGAAGGGCTATTCGTCTCATTAATGATCCTTCACTTACAGAAAGGCTTCCCTCTCTTGCCCATCGTCGGGCTGTGGGCGATTTATCGCTTTTTTATAGGTATGTAATAACAACATTGAGTACTGTATAAAATAAAGTATTTATATAAGACTAACATACATTTTATTAAGTAAGTGTTTTTAAAGTTTATAAGTTTTTAAAACGTTTATCGCCATATTTTAACTCGGTAACCTATTTAAACCTAGCGTTAATTTTTATGTGGTTACAAGAGGACGCTACCCATACTTAGTGGTGACATCATGTTTTTAGTATAAGATTGGCCAAGGAGGAGACAAACATTTTTAGGTAAGGGCCCAATAAAAGTGTATTTAAATGAAAAAAAAAAAAAAATAACAACAAATAATGATTTAAGCAACATAAAAAGCTAATGCATTTTTATAATATTTCCTTATTCATTCATTTCTTTTGTTTTAGACTATGCTTGTAACTATATATTAAAAAATACGTCTACCCTAGAAGCGAATCATATTTGGTAAATCTTATATTTGGTAATTTAGGTGACAATCACGGACGTATTTATATCTTCTTGATGGGGGGGGTGGTTGATTATACAAAGAACTTTTGATTACCAAAAAAGGTCCTTTTTACAATTCATTTTATTCCCTATTCATATTCCTTGAAAAGCAAAAATGGCCTCACTTTCGAAAAGACCTACATTTAACTTATTATCCTACTACCACATGTTCTCTTTCCTTCTTCCGCTATGGCAAAGAGGGGGTTCACTTAACCATACACATGACAAAACCTAAGAACCAAGGCCTTTCCAGTGCAAATTACCCTTCTTCCGTATGCTTAGGGGTGGGGGTTATAAACTCTTAACCCCTCCATCCCTTATATACGCCCATGGTGACAATGCATTTGATAGCTTTTAAAATTTACTAGGAATTTAACCACATAATTTAACCCTGAGTTTGTTAACACGATATTGTAAAAGCCGCTCTTAATGCAACCAAATAGTGCATGGGAGAATACATTAAATAATTAGTATACTTGTGTAGTTAAGCGAATATACTGTAAGAAGAAAAAAATTGATTGCACTAAGGAACTTATACGTAAATATTGCGAAAACGGTTGCCCGGAGCGATTCCTACAAATTATTCGTTTTTGTGTAGGAAGAATTGGGAGTTCAATACTCACAGGCAAGCAGAAAAAGAAGGTAGCGTCCTCTACTCAACACAAACAATAACATCAGAGCTGAATAGGTCATGTCACAAAACCACTAGACAGCGGATTTAACTACATTATTCAAAACGTATCAAATATTATTTAAATGCAAAGTTTTCTTATTTTTATTTTTACTACTTGTATATCGATTATATTAGCTATTTACTTTTAATTAGTGGGTAATGGGGTAATTCTGTTTAAATTGCATTATTTTGACTTTACTATTCTCCAGATGAATTTTGACCCATTTTTTAGGCACTACCATAATGTATATTGACAGTGTATTTATTTCTTTATGAATATGTGAGTTTTGGTGAAAAGTAAATTTCAATTTAACAATTTTAACCCCAACAATATGGCTCAGTGGGCGGAGATCAAACAGAACAAAGTAACCTTATTATTGATGACACCCGCTCTGTCCCTCGGTCCCCAATTAAACTATCACAATGCCTACACCAAAATGGTTTGTTTAGAAATTTAACATCGCATCTGTCTGAATATTATATATTGCCTTGGAATTGCCCCATCTGTCATTCCTATTTAGGCTCTGTGCCTTCCGTTTTCTATTTTATTATTGAAATTATATTGGTTAAAGTATCATATTCTAATTAATAAACCCTTGAGCATCGGCGCCGCCAGGATGACTTTCAGGGAGTGTCAAAAATTATTGAAAAGCAAAAAAGTCTTCATGTAAGAGACTGTAACTTTTCCTCATATATCTCACATTTTCATAGAATACCTTACTGCTTTTCATATAAAAAAGTAAAAAAAATTAAGAGCAAACAAAAACCTAATAAATAGTTATTTATTATACAAGGCAAAAAGCTTCAGATTTTAGCTCAAAGTTAGGTTGTCTCCCGACGCGAAGCGGTGAAGCGGTGAGAACAATAAAGCGAAAGCTAAAATCTAGAATTTCTCCCGTGTATAATACACAATTTTTTTTCTGTGATGGGAAGAAACGACGACTTATATTAAAAAAGAACATAATATTAAAGTCAGAAAATTAATTCTGTAAAATTTGGAGTTTCGAACTAGTATATTTAAAACACAATTAGACCCTTAAGCAAAATATTTATATCTGTCAATGTGATTGAACGGATTGAAATTAAAAAGTTGAAATTAAAAGCGATGGTTTAGTAGTTATTTGGAATATTATAAATTAAAAAATATCTGACTGGGCTCCCAATATAGGGAAAAGGTAAGTTTCTAGAAACCTGCGGCAACTAAAAAAAAGACTATAAGACACCCACAGTACGTTAGTATTTAGGCTTTTATCCTTCGTGGTTTGTCCAAAGATAAAAAAGAAACTACGTTTTTTGACGAATTTTGGTATACGGAGGTTTTTGGAGCGCTGATCACGAATCTGAAAATTTTTGGCGGAAACGTTTCGTTCCTGAGATATTCATTATTAAAGTTGATATTTGGACTAATCCTATTTTCACTATATTTATATTCCCCCTTCTTTTTGTACACAATTCTTGATTTAAAGTAGTTGTCATGGTACAATATTGTCACTTATAATCTCCCTGGAGCTTGAATTATTTCCAAAAATTTTTCCAGGTGTGAATTTTCTTAAAAAAATTCGCGACCGAGAAAAAATTTACGGAGTATAATTCAAGCTCGCGGAAGATTCGGTAAGAAAATTTTGTACCAAAATTATTTTAAAAAGAAAATATAACTTTTAACAGACATTAATCTTTTTACCGGTTTGATTGTCATGTTTAAAAGGCGTACCTGGTAAACTTTCATTTTTGATTAAATATGAAAAAGAAATGTCGCGTTTTGGAAAAGACATGGAAGTAGTAAAAGATAAAGTAAAGATAATTTAATTCCGTCCAATACGAAGAAATCAAAGTCAATGATATAAAAACAATTTTTGACCTTTTGTTAAAAGAGAAAATACAAAATGGGAGAAAAAACATTTGTTGTAAAGTTCGCTGGTATTTTTGAAGATTGGGGATTTAACATAAAAAGGTTATACTCAGAGAACTAAAACAAATGGTTGTAAAGGTAGATAATTGTTTTTTATTTTAATCTTATTTGTAAATAGGACTTTGTTAAATTGGCATTTGCACGTGATAACTGTCTAGCTAGGAAAATTGTCACTTATTAATTTTGCAGGTAGACCTCGTAACGTTTTTTGTTTTAAACGTATTGTTTTTTGTTTTAAAATTTAATGTTTAAAACAAATAAAAAAATAATTGTTTAAATCATATTTTCTTAACAAGTACAAACAATATTTTAAGCCTTCCAATTTTTCTTGTGACCCTTTAATTAATAAATAAATAAAATGTATGGTAAAAAGTTTGTACAATGTATTTGGGAATTTTTCCTATGTTTATTCTTTATTTATTATATTAATAAAGAGAACGAAAAAAACGCTTGTTTAATTTAGGTGTTTTAAACATGTTTTAAACTGTTTTAAATAAAAAATGTTAAAAAAAACAGTTTTAAACTCAAACAAATGTTTAACAACATGTTTAAAATAGTTGTTTACAACAAAATGATTAAAACAGAAACAACCCTGCTTAAAGTAGTATGTGGGTTTTAAAGTTAGCAACTTGAAATTTTACACAAATAAGGGTTCCTACAGCCTTCCTAAGCCTATTGAAATTGGACATCATAGGTTGTACCATCGCCATTTTTCGGAAAAAAACGTCATTGTTATGAAACACGCTACTGGTTGCATTTTTCAAGTTAGCGACCTGAAATTTTTGGTACCTATGCGCCTCTATAACCTTCTAAAGTCCAATGAAACTGGGTGTTGTAGGTGGTACCGTTCGGTTACCGTTACTATTTTTTCGGAAAAACAATGAACATGACCGAAAAATGGTCACTACGACGTCAACACACGTCAAACCAATATGGCTGTATGTCGCGACCCTATATAGAATCAAGCCTATTCGGTCACCCTCGATTTCGACGTTTTACCTGGTTCCGTATGTTTTTATGTACTCTTATTAAATTTTCTAGTGTTTTTTTTGATTCTCCAACGTATATTTTATCACATTCACAGGAAATCTGGTTAAAACTGTTGTTATTTAATGTTGTTGCCTGGTCTCGTCTTTGTCAAAATGTTCCTCAAAGTGATTTAATTGATGTTTTGATAGTCATTTTCAATAATCATGAATATTTGGTCTTGTTGAATCTTCCTTAGGTCGGTGGTTATGGTTATGGTCCCCAATTAAATTAGTTATCTTATTCCATAAAGATTTCTTAGTATTACCATAGAGTAAGGAAATTATAAGAGTTATCATGGAATAGCCGATTTAAGGACAGGTCATGCGAAAACTCCCAATATAATTTTATTCGTTTCTCGTTGAAATACCGCCAGTTAGTCATTTCAGTAAGCTTACATGTCTCCCCACCGCTGATATTACACGAGGCGAGGCTTCGACCGACGCATTTAAAGTGTAAACTGGCAAAAATGACAAGCCTGCCGCCAGGCAGCGCTGAGCCTGCCGCATAAGCGGTACGAAAATTTTAGCATGCCATGGTTTCTCTTATCCGTAGGTATGTTACTTTATGGTATTACTTAGGTTTACTCAGCAGCGGCTGGTAATGGTCAATTTGGTGGATCAACCCGCATCATTGTAAAATATAATACTTTTGTTTTTTTTTAACTGGTTGAATATAACAGTCTATAAAATCAATTTAAGCCGTTATTTGTTTTACTATTTTACATTACATACTAAAAATGAATTATTTACCTATAATAAGAGGTCTAAATTAAATTATATACATTAGTTTTTACCTATGGTGCGCGTTGACCCACAAAATTGGCCATCACCATCCTCTGCTGGGGTTACTGCGCAATTATATAACTTTCGTATGTGTTGAGTTTTGCTGTAGGTATTGTCCACTATAAGGCGGTTTTCTGTATACCAAGGTTAACTATAACCTTAATATTAAATTACCCCTAAGTTAAATTAAATATATTGTACACGTTTTATTATTAAATCCTACCTTAGAAAAGATATACAGATAAAGCAACAACAAAACGGGACATACATAATAATATGTGTCAGCTTGTTTATATGACAGCACTCTTTGTATAATCTCATGTCTTGTCTTGTAAAAACCTAATTTATCTTTTTTGTATTATAAAATGTGTATTCCTTTATGAAGTTATTAACACGCAATTATTAAAAAAAATCAAAACAAAACAATGTTGGAATCCTATAATAGTCCCAGGGCTAGTAATGAATGATTTTATGAAAGGAACACTTTCAAAACCTTTTAGGGGCTTTCTTTTGAAGAGTCCACCACGATTATTCATACTACTATATATGGAAGCGGCCCAGCCTGTGTTAAACGTTTCAGGTGTCGGGCTGGGAAACGCGTTACTTTTGGTAAGGTTACAGTCATGAAACCATGAGGCTCAAACACATGTTTGGGTATTAGACTAGGCGGGTTATGTGACTGTAGCGCTTACGATTTTAAGCAAATAGTTTAAAAATTGCATGTAAAACATTGTGGTAAACTTGTCCGACAAAAAAAAGTGACGCGTTTGCCCAGTCAAATCCCCGAAACATTTGACATTGGCTGGCTGGGTGAAAGCGCATATAGCAATATGAATATTCGTGGTAGACTCGACAAAAGGAACCCTCATTAAAAGGTTTTAAAAGTGTTCTTATTATTAAGTCCATTTTATTTCTGGCCCAGGGACTATAAATAATATCCTATCTTATCACTAAAAAGCTGGTAAATACGGTTAAAAGTAAAGTTTAGCTTTTAGTAAAATTCTCAATAATTTACGGTTACCAACCTTTAGCCAATAAACAAGCTGGTTTTTGGGTCCTTTTTGTGTTTTGCTTTTATATGTGCCTTACCTACATTAATCTTTGAAAATATTACAAAGTCTCTTACTTTAAATCCTTTAAGTGACTTATGTCGCACTCTTTTTCATGAAATAAACATTTATACAGGATAAAATATGTACTAAATTTGAGGTAGGACGGATTTTTTTAGGCTTCCGGCAAACAAGGAGCAGGACGAAGCAGTATCGGGGCATGGGCGCAACGTGCTGGTCAAATTAGAAATGAGAAAAACGAGCGTGTTTGACTGTTAGGCAAGTATTCAGTTTACACTTGAAAACGGACAGAGATAGGACCGCCCGAAACGTTGTGTGAATAGTCGGAACTAATAATATAACGAGGTAAAGTTTGTAACTTTGTTTGTAAGGGCTAATCTTCGAAAATCGGAAATACTGAACCATTAATAAAAATTCTTTCACATTTAAAAACCTACATCCGGGGTGATATTGGCAATATTTTATTATGATTGTACAAAAAGTTAAAAAAAATAATTTTAATGCCCAACGAAATAGGACGGGTCGGCTAGTTATAAATAAAGAGAACGGAAGTCTGAAATTCCCTTAATATCAGGGAATTAATTATTGCAACGTGTTACAGTTTCAATGCGTACATGCCGCGCTAACGCCCTGCCCGCACGCTGTTTGCCGGAACCTTTAATTGGAAACTAAGATTTTTAGGAGTATTTTCTACATAATTGACAATTTTTAAGGACACTGAGCTAATTTTATGAAACTTGGTGAACAGTGAGAATTTTACAAATGTTTAATATGTTATAACTTTTGTTTTGTTGTCGCACCTGGTAGCTATATATATTATCCAAATACCTGATTGAGATGGCCGTATTTCCAAAACTAATAAAGTTAGATATACTTTATGTGATATTTTATTAAACCTATTTTAAAAATATTTTTAATGGTGATACTAGTGATAATATACAAGATTGGATAAAAAGTGTATATTTTTTAATAAAGCACCCTGTATATTATATTACCAATAAAAAGATTTAAAAAAATACCCCATTACATCTTACTTTATGAGTTTCGAAATATGGCCATCCCAATCAGGTACTTGGGTAATTTTTAAAGTAGCGCCATTTTGTGGTAGGTATAGATATTGACTTTATATTCTGAGGTTATAAAGTACTCGTCAGGAGGTTTTAGAATCATTTAGGAATTTTGGAGTGTGAGCCCTAGTGGCTAGGGGTTAAAGGGCCGCCGTTCAATTTTTTGTAAAAACGGTCTCCCTCAATAAATATCTTGACGTGTGTCGGCGATTTTCTTATATCTGTTTTTTTTGCAGATAACTGAGTGGTAACTTTTTAAATGGACACCCTGTATGAAAGCAGCGCTAGCTTGTCAATTTTATCATGTTTCGGGTATCGTACAGAGCGTCACTTCTCTGTCGTACAAGTTTACCATAATGTTTTACATGCAATTATTAAACATTGTGCCAAAAATGTTAAGGGTTACAGTCACGAAACCATAAGGCTTAAAATTGACATGTTTCAAGTAAAGGACTGAGCGGGTACCGTTATTGTAACCCTTACCGTTTTTGGCATATTGTTAAAAATTGCATGTTAAACATTGTGATAAACCTGTCCGACAATAAAAGTGTCGCGTTCGCCCAGTCTGACACCCGAAACATGTTCAAATTGACAGGCTGGGTTGACTGCCTCCATATATGGCGGTATGAATGTTCGTAGTAGACTCGTCAAAAGGATTCCCCTCAATAAATAGATTTTAAAAGGGTTATTATTATGAAGTTAATTTCATTACTGACGTAGGCACTAAAATGTCCTATGACCCACTTCTTTGCCAATAAATCATTTGTAACAAATTTGAGCGCTGCCATTATCAATGTCCCAACTAAACGAACTAATGAAGGCAAATGTTTTACAGGAATATCATTTTAAAGATTCCTAACTTGTAATTATCATATTAAAACATTATTTCATAACACCAAGTAAGTAATAAAAGTTATTTAAGAAAACCCGATTTTTA